>JAANDH010001878.1:0-25397 GCA_011799765.1 Nymphaea thermarum | reverse complement strand
GTTGTCTCTCGTTCTAGCACTGAGGCTGAGTATCGATCTATTGCCAATACTACTGCTGAAATCATGTGGTTACAATTTTTATTAAGAGAACTTTGTGTTGATCAATCACAACCTCCCATATTATGGTGCGACAACATCGGCGCAGCCTATCTTGCAGCTCATCCTGTGTATCATAGTCGCAGTAAACACATAGAGATTGCTATTCTTGATTATTCATATAAATTTTTCTACAATTGTTCTTCCTACAATTAGGTTCTTGTTATGTATTGCTTTTTGGTAAGTTATTGTTCTGCCTACTATTTTTTCAGAAATATATTTTAAATTTTTATCCAGTTCTACTGACTGTATGTCTGGTTTTTTGTTTTCTAAGTTCCTTATGAGGTTCATCACTGTATTATATATGAGTGTTTGGTTTTCTAAAATCAATTCTATATTAGTTCTGATATCTTTGGTTGGTTACTTCCTAGTGTCATCATTTGATCTGGCATGTCTGCTTGTTGTGTATGTTCTGGAATTTTTTCGGTTATCCTCCCTAAGGTTTCCTATTGTTGCTTTTCTAAATTCTAGTTTATTCCTACTTAGAATCTTAGGTATCGTTCTAATGCACTCTTTTTATGCCTGGAAAAGTAGTTTTTCTTCTTGGGTTTGCAATCACCTAGTCATCTTATTAACCTTACCATTTGGCATCATTTCCCCTTGCAGGCCTTTTGCCTTAATGTGTACTCTTTGGCCTCTGTCTCTTGGTTCTAAGAGTTCGCAGGCTACTCTTACTACCAATCTAAAAGATACAATTCTCAGCATGCAAGTTCGTGCATACAAACAAACCTAATACCTAAGCATGAACATACTGAAACAAGAAAAGCATCAACAAGTTCGCCTTGGGGAAGATACTAGTTTATTCCATAGCACTGAAAGCAAAGTACATAAGGATATCTTTACATACGATTACTTCATACTCTTCTTCAGAAGTAGTCATGCTCCTTACATCTACATTAGGGGGAGTTTTCTCCATATCTGGGAATTACAATATGTATCTGATACTAGTTTCTCTGAACTATGTAACTCGACTACAGGCTCTGATACCAATTTGTTTGCAACCGAAAGGGACCGAGAGGCGGAAGGCTTCGATTTTTCGATACCCCATCTCATTGCATCTCCTTCCTTCTTATAGTTGTGGATTCCTAGGGTAGAGGACTTTGAATCTTGCCTGTGATGTCTGCTTTAATCTTTCTGTCACCTCTATCTTCTTTTGAATCTTCCTGTTACTTCATGATATCTATTCTTGCTTTGGATCCTTTTTGCATCTTCTCGTGCTGGTTTTAAATCTTAGTGTAGCTTAGGTGCCACGTGTCTCGCAGTCTTCCATTCTTATTTCCTCTTACCTTTGCCACCTGTTGTCTGCTTTGATTGCTCTTTTCAAAAGAAACCTTTAGTTTCTTATATGTCTGTGAATTCTCTCTGTATTTTTTTTCCCTTAAAATAGAGGTTCATGACATGTATGAATTTCTATTCGCATAAATTGGTCGTTCTCGTGTTGACACCAGCTTGTTTGTACAAATATAAATCATTAGTGATACTTTGATTTTCGCAATGCAAGCTACCCATGAAAAAAGAAGTACCATACGCTCAAACTGCTGCTACTTGCATTGACCTCTGGTTGATTAACGAAATGAGAACACTGATTAGTTACTGTCAGATGCATAAGGAAGAAGTTTCTTAATTTCTTCTTAATGGAGAGACTATGGGAGGGCGTGCATTTGTGTATGTCCTAATTCAGATTTCTAGTTCTGAAACTGCCTATTGGTCAGGGATCTATTAGTAAGGATGGGTGTTGGGCCAGGATGCCAGCGGGTTCCCGGTACAGGCCCGGGTCGGGGCCCAAGAACAATGGGTCGGCCAGAATGGGTCCGACTGGGGCTTGATCCGGCCCAATAACTTTTAAAAAAAAATATTATATTTTTATATTAAGAAAATTATTTTATATTCTAAAGAATATTTTTTTATTATAACTGGGTCGAGCCACGACCGAGCCCAGATTTTGGGTATCGGGCAGCCCGATAGCCCAAATTTCAGACATCAGGCTAGCTTGGACCCGATTCTTACTAGGCCGGGCTGGCCTGAAGCCCACCCTTAGTTATTACAACGAAATACCACTTAATAAGGTGTTATCCTTACTTTAATGTAAGTTCATGCCTATATTTCTACAATGCATTTGTTTTTTCCTTATTTCCTTTAGTTGTTTATATGTTTTGTGAGTGAGACCTTAACAACGGTTACTCTCCATCATTATTTAGCTAAAGCGGTGCAAGGATTATCCAAGAGAGCATGACGGTTCGCAGCTTGTGTGAGGGATGATCTAGCAACACAGAGCAAGGGTGGTGTCACCAAGAGCAAGGGTGGTGTCACCAAGCTAGTTGATGCACGCCCTGTTGGATAGTGGCCATTGAGCCCTATGAGATTAACACGGTAACATTATCACAATGATAAAGATTTATCTTTATCTTGTTTTGACAAAAAAAAAATGGTCTATTTATGCATCATGTTGTTCTTCAGATCATGTTTTGTAAATGTGCAAGCATGCTAGACTATCCTAATCTAAAGCATAAGTATGATAGTTCGCTTTATTTGTGCTCTGTGCTCTATCTCTGAGTTTCAAAGAAACAGAAACCAGTGTTGATCTCTGACCCTAGCATGCATAAATGTTAAGTGTCTTGAATGGAAGACACTATAATAGGAAAGAAAGTAAAGGGTTTGAACGCAAAAATTGGGAAGAAAGAATAATACTTCGGATGTAGCTTGCTATCGGAGAGTCCTCCGTTGCTTATGCTCCAGCAGGCACGCAAAAGCGCGAACATTACAGAGCACTTTGATAATTTTTTTTTGTTTCTGTTGACCCCTTTTGCACAATGACCAAATCTTAGTAGAAGGCTTAAGGGTCGCTGTCGCTTGAGCTGGTGTAGAGGCATTTGCTGTTTTCCTCCTCTGTCATAGCCGGAGCTCCTATCACTGTCTCTTTCTTTTTTTTTCGCTCGATGACCTTGAGCATAAAAAAACCGAGGTCAGTTGAACCTTCTAAGAATGGCTGAAAAATTTATCCGCTGCTCGTCTGCTCGCGCAGCCAGAGTCTACATCGCTGCACTTCTTCTTCTCTCCTTTCTGACAGACCCAAACTTGTTGTTTTCTCTTTTTTGGCGATAACTAGACAAAACGCTATTATGGTCAACTTCTGTGCGGAAGGAGATCCTCCTTGCTATAATGGAGGAGGAGAATGGCTGAAAAATAGCAGCGATGGAGGCACGACAGACAAAACCCTAGCAAAGGGTTTCGCGAGGGGAAAGAGAAGCTCTCAAGAGGAGAGATAGAGTGAAACCGAAAAATGAGAAAAAATCAATTGGAAGGGTTTTTATACTAAAAGTTTGAAAATTAGAAAATTAGTCCACCAGTTCATCATTATTTTCAAAAACATTTTCGCATTTATCATAAATTAATTCCGCAACGTTTTTGCTAAAAACGTTTTCAAAAAAGGGGTCGTGAAAGTTAATTTCAACAAAAATCGAGGATCTTGTACGAAATTGCGTAGTGATACCTTAGAGTTATTATAAATTTCTGAAAGAGGGTTCCAGGAAAACTGTTTTGAAATTTTAGTGGAAAATTGTGATTTTATGCACAATTGCATAAAGACATCCTCAAGCTTATTAAAATTGTAGAAAAATAGTTCTGAAAAGAACTTTGAAAATAGAAAGGAAATTCATGTTCTCAATTTAAATCTAAGATTCCCTTGCTTCTAAATGATGCTTTAAAATATCTTTGGAGATCTCTTGATGTGATATTCATTATGATGTTTTACCTTTATTCATTGTTTTTTACTTGTCATGAAAATTGATTTAGAAATGACTTCAAGAGTAGGAGCCTCAGAATTAGCCAAGACAGAGATATTCAATGGAACAAACTTTCATGCATGAAAACATAAGATCATGTTGGCCTTGACTATGGGAAAGTTGGTTTATGTAATCAACCTGCCTTTTCCCATTTTAGGAGACGAACATATAGATGAGGAAAGAAGGGGGAATGAGTCCTTTACAAATGATGACTTGATGGCTAAAACTATCATGTTAGCCTTCATTGAAGATGAACTGATCAGGGTATTTGAGGGTTGTCCAACAACCAAGAAAAAGTTTGATACTATCTCTTCTAAATACAACACCACTACTACGATGCACGTACAGTTGCTCTTAAAACTGTACAATTCATATAAAATGAAAGAGTGAGACAGTATAGTGGACCATGTTAACAAGATGTTGGCCATGGCTAAAGATCTAGCCGTAGTGGGAAATGTCATATCTGACAATATATAGATCAACACCATTCTGAATGGCCTACCACCTTTCTGAGATATGGCAGTCACTGCCTTGAGTCTCCAATTTGATAATCTAACTTTACAAAAGTTTCTCATACAGTTAGCTATTCAGCAGCAACGTCTGACCAAGAAAAAGAATGTAGAACAGATGACAGTCTAGAAAAAACCTGCTAGTAGTCATGTGCCTAGAAGACCCAAACAATTTCAAAAACGAAACATTGGCAAGTTCAAGGGCCATTTTGTAGGTATTCAAAAATCTCAAAGAACTGTAGTGAAATGCTACAGATGCGAAAAGCCTGGACATATCAAGAAGAACTGCAGGACAAAATTCCTGAACAAGAAAGACAACAATGGTTAGGGCAACAACAACAGGAGGAAGTAATAAGGGGACTCTGACAGAAAAGTCTTCAGTGTAGTGTTAGAATGTTTGTTTGCAGTTGGAGATTTGACTGGTTGGTCGGTTGATTCAAGAGTTGTTAATCACATCGCGAAGACAAAAAAAGTGTGATTCGCATGGAAGAATTGAGTCCGAGAAGTCACAAGGTCTACATGGAAAACAACTCATATTGTGATGTCATGAAAATTGGAGCGTATCGACTAAATGTTGGGGGTACTGGTGTCGTTCTTAACGAGGTTTTGTATGTCCCCTCCAAGAGGAGAAACCTGGTGTCTATTCCTGCACTGACTGAGAAAAGTTTTGAAGTTCATTTTATTCCATGGAAGGTAACGGTGAGAAAACATGGTAGGACCATGTTCGTTGGGAAATATGTAAAAGAACATGGTATGTTCAAACTTAATGATATGAATAAAGTTTCTAGTTTTGCTTATATTGACTAGGCAATGAGTGTGAATATAAACTTATGACATGAAAGATTAAGCCATGTAAGCATAAAAAAGATAAAGACTCTAGCACAGCAATGTATAATACCTAACATAAATATAAATGATTTCGCAAAATGTGAATCGTGTTTATATGAAAAAATGGCAAGAAAACCATTTTCGTTTGAAGTAATTCGGGCCACTAAATTATAGGAAATAATCCATATTGATATTTGTGGAACTTTCAGAGTCCAAACTCATAGTGGCAAGGTATACTTCATAACATTTATTGATAACTTCTCAAGATTTGGTTATATTTATCTGATTAAATATAAGTATGAAGCTTTTGATAAATTCAAGGAATATAAGACAGAAGTTGAGAGACAACTTGATAAAAATATTAAAATAACAAGGTCTGATCGAGGTCAAGAATATACATCAAATGAATTCCTCAATATAGTAAAGACCTTGGAATCATTAGATAAAGAACACTGCCTAGAACACCGCAACAAAATGGTGTCGCTGAGAGGTATAATAGAACCCTCTTGAACATGGTGAGATCCATCTTGGCAGGTGCACAACTACCAAAAGTATTTTGGGGTGAAGCTGTGTTAACAACTATGTAAACAATAAATCGAGTGCCCTGCAAAGCAGTCCCGACCACTCCTTATGAGAGATGGATTGCTGTAAAACCAAATCTGAGACATCTCAACAGATGGAGATATGTAAAACACGTGAAAATTCTAGATTCAAAGTAGACAAACTAGATAACAGATTAATAAGATGTGTGTTTATAGAGTATCCAAAAGAATCCAAAGACTACATATTATATCACTGGACTATGGGACTTATAAAAAGTAGAGATGTAGAGTTCTTAGAAGAACTCAATAATAAAGATATTGATCCAGTTGAAGATCAAATTGATAAACTGGATTATCTCATTTATTCAGATGAACAGTCTAATAATGAACTGACTGTGGAACAGTTTGGTAATGAACCAACTGAGCATGAATCATCTGAGGAACAGTCTGGTAATGAACCGACTGAAGATCAGCTAGGTAATGAACCAACTGATCCGAGTACCTCGTCATCTCAGACTTTGATAGGTCATAAAAGATCTAGAGCTTCTCCTTCATATTTAAGCAACAACTGTGTATATCTTGCAGAGGAACTATGCTATTTAGTAGATATTGATAAAATGTCTGAAAATCTCACATATGACGAAGCTATAAAGTTGCACGAATCGTCGGATTGGGTAAATGCTATGGATTATGAAATTGAATGCATAGAAAATAATAAAGTCTAGGAATTAGTAGATCTTTCTAATGATATAAGACCTATTGCGTGCAAATGGGTGCTTCGGAAGAAATATAAAGCTGATGGATCAGTCAAGAAATTTAAAGCTAGGGCTGCACAACGAGTCAAGCCAACTCGGGCTTGACTCGAGCTCGCTCGAATAAACTCGACTCGAGCTCGACTCGTTTTTTATACGAGTCAAGCTCGTGCTTGATTAACTCGACTCGACTCGCCTTTAATTTCTTTTTAAGTTTTCTCTCTTTCTTCATTTTGCATTTTTCAATTTTCCTTTTCTTTTCGCGCTTTTCTTTTCCTCATTATTAAACTTCATCTCATCATTACTCTTTTCAACTGCTCTTTCCATTTCCCTCTCATTTTTGTTTTTCCCTCTCATTTTTTTCCCTCTCCTTTTTCTCTTTCCTCTCCCACACCTTTTCTCTGGCCGCACACCTTTTTCTCCTGCCGCATTTAATGTCAATGCCATTATCTCCCCTCTTTTTTCTCTTTTCTCTCCCACGCCTTGTCTCCCACCGCATTTAATGCCAATGCCATTATCAATGACACTAGACAATTTTTTTTCCTTGTAAAAGGGTCATAGCATTTATGGCAGGTGCTGGCAGGTGTTATTACCGACCACACCACCACAAGGAACTGCATGCGAGAAAGAAATAATATGAGTCGAGCTGCTAGAGTCGAGCTCGAGCTTGGAAACAGTTTCTCGAGTCGAGTTCGAGTTAAAGCCATCAAACTCGTGTCGAGCTCGAGCTGACTAAATACAAGTCGAGCCGAGCTCGAGCTGGCTGAACTCGAGCTCGACTAGGCTCGTGTGCAGCCCTATTTAAAGCTAGACTGGTGACAAAAGGTTTTTCCCAAAAGAAATGAATTGATTACTTAGAAACCTATTTGCAGGAAGCAAAGTTTGTGTTAATCAGAATAATTTTGGTCATCGCAGCATTCTATGACATGGATATTTGTCAGATGGATGTGAAAACTGTTTTTCTAAATGGTAAGTTAAAGGAAAACATGTATATGACTCAACCACAGGGATATATTACCAAAGAAAATGAAGACAAAATATACAATATAAATAAATCGTTGTATGGCTTGAAGCAGTCGCCTAGACAGTGGCAGTTTGCATTTCATAAAGCAATTACAAAACTTGGATACGTACTAAACCAGCTAGACAATTGGGTACATGTCTAGAAAAGTGGAAGTCTTTTTTGTATACTATTATTATATGTTGATGACATTTTATTAACAGAAAATGATAATGATATGATATACAAAACAAAGACTTGGTTGAACAAGAACTTTGAAATGAAGGACTTGGGTGAAGCATCTTGTATATTAGGAATAAAGATCATGCGAAATAGAAACTCGAGAATTTCTTAGCTTAAGCCAAGAACTATATATTGATTATATCTTGAAAAATTTCGAAAATGTCAGATTGCAAATCAATTGGCACTCCTATAGCTAAAGGAACAAACTTGAGCAGGAGTGATTGTTTTGGTGGAGGACAACAAAAATTAAATGTTCCACATGCACAAGCTATTTGTAGCCTGATGTATTTAATGCTTTGTACTAGACCATATATATGCTTTCCTATCGTTTTGGTGAGCCGTTATCAGAGTAATCCTGGTTGGCCTCACTGGTAGGCAGTTAAAAGATGTTTTCGGTATATTAAATGAATGAAAGGACTGAAATTGTCATATCAAGCACATGAGCTAATTCTAGTTGGTTATTCCGATGCATATTTTGCAAGATGACAGTAAGTCGACTTCTGGTATGTATTCCTCTTTGAAGGTGGAACAATAGCCTGATCATGTACGAAACAAGGATGTGTTGCTCAGCACACGCAAGAGGCAGAGTATGTAGCTTGTAATATTATAACTACTTTTGCTGAATGAATAAATCGATTCTTGAAAGACTTAAAATTAGATCTTGATCATAAACCAGTTCAACTGTACTGCAATAATCATACCACAATATCTCTTATGAAAAATGAAGTTGTTAGCTCAAAGAATAAGCATATAATGGTGAAACACCATTATGTTCATGAAATGATTGAGAAAAATGAAATCTCAGTTGATTATTTGTTTACCAATAATATGATAGTTGATCCCTTAACTAAGGGAATATCTGAAGACTTGTTTTCAAAACATGTAGCTCATATAGGGTTAAGATATATTTGGAAGGTTGTGAAGGAAAAACCACTAAATGAAAAACGTTGTTGTAAACTTTGAATAAACTTAAAGTTACGATGGGAAAACCAATTATGAATAACCATGTAAGTAATTAAATGAGAAAACCCACATAGAATGGAAGCAAACTGGCGGTCTCATGGCCAAGTATGAGGTGTTGGATAGTGGCCATTGACCACACCACCACAAGGAACTGCATGCGAGAAAGAAATAAATGAGCCGAGCTCGAGCTTGGAAACAGTTTCTCGAGTCGAGTTCTAATTAATGTCATCAAACTCGTGTCGAGCTCGAGCTGACTAAATATAAGTCGAGCCAAGCTCGAGCTGGCTGAACTCGAGCTCAACTCGGCTCGTGTGCAGCCCTATTTAAAGCTAGACTAGTGACAAAAGGTTTTTCCCAAAAGAAATGAATTGATTACTTAGAAACCTATTTGCAGGAAGCAAAGTTTGTGTCAATCAGAATAATTTTGGTCATCGCAACATTCTATGTCTTGGATATTTGTCAGATGGATGTGAAAACTGTTTTTCTAAATGGTAAGTTAAAGGAAAACATGTATATGACTCAACCACATGGATATATTACCAAAGAAAATGAAGACAAAATATACAATATAAATAAATCGTTGTATGGCTTGAAGCAGTCACCTAGACAGTGGCATTTTGCATTTCATAAAGCAATTACAAAACTTGGATACGTATTAAACCAGCTAGACAATTGGGTACATGTCTAGAAAAGTGGAAGTCTTTTTTGTATACTATTATTATATGTTGATGACATTTTATTAACAGGAAATGATAATGATATGATATACAAAACAAAGACTTGGTTGAACAAGAACTTTGAAATGAAGGACTTGGATGAAGCATCTTGTATATTAGGAATAAAGATCACACGAAATAGAAACTCGAGAATTTCTTAGCTTAAGCCAAGAACTATATATTGATTATATCTTGAAGAAATTTCGAAAATGTAAGATTGCAAATCAATTGGCACTCCTATAGCTAAATGAGCAAACTTGAGCAGGAGTGATTGTCTTGGTGGAGGACAACAAAAATTAAATGTTCCACATGCACAAGCTATTGGTAGTCTGATGTATTTATTGTTTTGTACTAGACCATATATATGTTTTCCTATCGTTCTGGTGAGCCGTTATCAGAGTAATCCTGGTTGGCCTCACTGGTAGGCAGTTAAAAGATGTTTTCGATATATTAAATGAATGAAAGGACTGAAATTGTCATATCAAGCACATGAGCTAATTCTAGTTGGCTATTCCGATGCATATTTTGCAAGATGACAGTAAGTCGACTTCTGGTATGTATTCCTCTTTGGAGGTGGAACAATAGCCTGATCATGTACGAAACAATGATGTGTTGCTCAGCACACACAATAAGCAGAGTATGTAACTTGTAATATTGCAACTACTTTTGCTGAATGAATAAATCGGTTCTTGAAATACTTGAAATTAGATCTTGATCATAAATCAGTTCAACTGTACTGCAATAATCAGACCACAATATCTCTTACGAAAAATGGAGTTGTTAGCTCAAAGAATAGACATATAATGGTGAAACACCATTATGTTCATGAAATGATTGAGAAAAATGAAATATCAGTTGATTATTTGTTTACAAATAATATGATAGTTGATCCCTTAGCTAAGGGAATATCTGAAGACTTGTTTTTAAAACATGTAGCTCATATAGGGTTAAGATATATTTGGAACGTTGCGAAGGAAAAACCACTAAATGGAAAACGTTGTTGTAAACTTTGAATTAACTTAAAGTTACGATGGAAAAACCAATTATGGAAAACCATGTAAGTAATTAAATGAGAAAACCCACATAGAATCGAAGCAAACTGGCGATCTCATGGCCAAGTGGGAGGTGTTGGATAGTGGCCACTGAGCCCTATCCAAATATTATATGAATATCTCATAACTGCAAGGCAGTTACGAGATTAACATGGTAACATTATCACAAAGATAAAGATTCATCTTTATCTTGTTTTGACAAAAAAAAAAAAACCCTCACCCTAACCGCCCACTGGGCCTTTGAGGAAACCTATGGGGCTGGCCAATTTATGCCCAGCAACTCTATGTTTCAGGGTCAATCAATCTGTCCATTGCCCTAGAGGAGCCTCTTAGAAGGAAACCTGTGAATCCATCTATTTCAGCTTGCTCTTCTACTTCATGTTCTTTCTCTCCCTCTGCCTCTACCGTTGTCTACTCGAGGACTCATCCTAGAACATCTGGTGGTCAACCTGCTGCGCCGACGACGGTTGAATTCAAGGCATCGTTCCACTGTTGTCACAGACTCTAACACGCCCTTGTCATTTTAATTATACATTTATACATTTGAGCATAGACTTAGCAGTTGTGATCGAGCAATGACTTTGTTATACATTTGTTTTAAGTGAATCATGTAGCTATATATGACAGAAACGAGTTGTTCTTGACTTTGTTTTATGTGTTAAAAAAATGTTGGTCATTTTAGGGTAATATGGCGGGAATTTTTCATCATTGTAATTGTTAAAATTGCCCTTCATTGCGCATCTCACGTTGAGCATTGCGAAAGGTGCCTTATGGTAAGGTATTGTATAAATCAGCTTATACGAATGTCAAGTTCGTACTTTCTAATTAATTGGCTTTTAAAACTTAGAGGATGCTTGTTACCGATGGATTTGTCTTGGAACTTGTGTATGAGAAAACAAGACACATTAACTGAAATATTTTGGTAAGCTTCATTGCTAAACTTGATAAAACTCTTGAATTTAAAGGTTCATTTGGCAAATGGAACAGTATGTAATTGTTTCATGAATACTAGGGCAAATTCATGGAGTGTTTTATGAACAGTTGCAAGCTGTTCCATTTGCCAAATGGACCCTAAAGGGCACTAAGATAATTTTCTATTTGACACAAGATAAGATAGGCTTCAATACTAATGTACCAAAATTTATGTTGATAATGAGGACCCATTACGTAGGTTGAATATTATTCTCTGATAAGCATCCCATTTACTTTAATGAGGTCTTTGGGCGGAGTATGTCATGGACACTGAGAACACATGTGGCCCAGATCTTGGCAGCTAAAACAATGGGCGCTATAAGACTGAAGGGTTGTTTGGCAATGAGAAAATTTGTTGTTGTTCTATAAATCAACTGCAGCAAAAAATTGAGACAGACTTATGGAACATTATCTTAAATTGTTTCATATTATTTCATGTGTCTTTCCCAATCTTTGAAGCAGATTCACAATAACATGTTGTTACTTTTGCCAATCACCATCTAAAGACTGTTATAAGGAGGTTCAAAGATTATGTGCAAATTTGATTCAGTTTTCAGCTCGTCTGATCACTCTTTTAGAGTATCCAATGTGAGAGAGGCCAGTCCTCCATTTCTCATGGACTATTCTGTGGACTCATCCAAAATAGTGACGATGACACCATCTCAAGAGCTTTAGGTATGGTTTTGCTCCTTGTGTCTCATCCGTGAGCCTCCTTTCAAACAGTGGAAACAGTATGGAATCAGGGTCACCATGGGAATCAGGCTGAATCGGCCTATTGGAATCGAATCAATGTCAAAGCTTCAATTTGGCGACCACTAGCTCAAGGGCGCCATAGGTTAATTTAAAATATTAGGTTAATTTAAAATATTTGCTAATAAAATTTAACAACTTTCTTATTTATTTCATTTAACACATTATTTATTTTTCAGAAAAATAATTTTCAAAATACTTTTCATACTGGATCACCAGCACGTATTATTGAATTAATGGTGGCTTGGCCAATCCCATTAAAAAAACAGGCTTGACAACATTGGGTAATTGGAGATCTATTTTGAATATATTTTAGCATAGATTGCCTTGAAAGTAGGGATGTCAATGGATCCGATTCGAATCGGATATACCCTTAATCAAATCTACTTTTTTGGATATTCACATATTTGGATTCGAATACAAATAAAGAAAAGTCATATGTGAATCTGAATCTGAAATCCAATTTTACAATCCGGATCCGATTTTATATTTATACCTGAATCCAAATTTTGAACCAGATTTTATTGATTTTCGAAATGTAATAGCATTAGGTATAGGATATTTGTCTAAAAGTAAATGTTGTCTGAATCCATATCTAGATATGATCAGATATTTATGTATATTTGAATTCGAATCCGATCGGATGTCATTTCTTGAATACCAATCTGATCTGCTATCCTAATCAGAGTATATCAAATTTTTTTTTCCATATCCCTTTTTTTTTCAGATCGATTCAGTTAGATATTCGATTCAAATCGGATATATTGACATGCCTACCTAAAAGAGAATTTACTTCCAGCTTGACACCGTGATAAGCGGAAACAGCCACTTGGCATGCACCATTATCATTGACAATTTGAATGCTTAGCATGGGTGAGGTCTGGGAACAATACAAAGGCATTCGATTGCCTTTAATCTAAGATCTTCAGGACTTCAGATTCCCGGATTTCAGATCAGACCCTCAGTTCTAAAATCAGATTCTTTTTTCAATGTAAAAATGTAAAATGAGGATATCAAATGATGATTTTAGGTTTGACCAAAGATCCTTAGTTTGATGAACCATAGATTTATTGTGGATCTTTAAAACATATCACAACTGATCCACATCACATCATTCTATGGATCTCAAATTTGAAGTAACCAAATGCCCATCTAAGAATTTGAATTGGACAATGTGGTCGAATCAGGATGGTGTGGTTCATGATGAGACACCAAATCCATACGTGGTTGGGCCGGGGTTCGATACCGGAACAAAGGTCACGTTGTAACAAATCGTACGAGTTCTTTATCAGTTTGCCCATGGGTTTATATTAATTCTAAAAGTAATCTAATTTTTTTTTAAATTGATTAAAAAAATATATGAACCTCCATCCTGTTTATATTATGTCAACAACGAGCTGATACGATACTTATCCACCGATATGATACGGGTGCCCAAGCCCAACTTCTTATCGGGTCGGCCAGGGCCCAATGCCCAATCCCATTCCCACGGTAGTCTGTAAACCGTCGACGTGGCTTACAGTGGCGCTCCAGTGAGAGAGCTAAGCTGCTAAGATTATGCTCAATCATGAAGAAGTGAGCCTCAATGATCTAGAATTAGTTAATTGAAAAGCTAAGATATCTGCACGACTGAAAACCCCACATTTTCAACATCGGGGTTATTGAGTGAACGGAGAGTCTCGAACTAGCTTATAATTAATTATCAAACAGTTTTACTGAAAGGATAGGAATAAAGATTTTCAACGACAAACGCCTAATGTTGTGGCGGCGATGGATGAAGCTCACCTAACTTGTTCAATGTTGTCGTATCTACGACTAAACGTTACTGTTCATGGTTAATTTTAGGTTCATTCAGGTTCCTGTAACATGTTGAATAGCCACGAAAACAATTACATTCTGAAAATGATAGAAACACATACTAGCTATGGGTCCTGCTGGACTTGTTCTGCCTGGTTTTATGTCTTGTAAACAATTGAAGTCTAACTTGTTATCATCGTTACAAATGCGTTAATATCTAGATATAATAAGATCTTTTTTAAATATCAAAGAGTGAGGGGAAACTATATTCATGCTTTTGCTTCAACATATTCAAAATATAATTTTTAAGAGTAACAGGCCTTTTTCCCTTAGTCCTCAATTATTTATTGCACCAACAAGATTCTTTTTCAACGAATGCCAAATTGTATAGATTCCCTGCTTGTGGATGTGTTTGATATCCTTCTTTTTAAGATAATATGGAATCGGACGTACCAATATAGGTTGCAAAGTGTGTGCCTATGGGCTGTGTTCCTCATCGTCGAAGATCGAGGGTCTTGCAGTTCAAATGAAAAGACAGGATCGAGGGACGTACCATTGCTTCTCCACCTTTGGCTTTTGGTAGCATTGATATTTGGAACATCAAATTAAATGGACGTGCTGAACCTGGGAATACCCGTTATATCTAACTCAGACTCTAACTCTTTTAAGCCTGCTTGGGTAAACTGGGTTCGTTAACTGAATCGTCTGGTAAAGATGTCAAAAGTTACTAGGAAATGCCACAGTCAAGGGAAGGCAACAAGCGGAGGGGCGTGTTCCGCAATCTCTGTTCTAAGTGT
Organism: Nymphaea thermarum; assembly: GCA_011799765.1. Taxonomy (NCBI): domain Eukaryota; kingdom Viridiplantae; phylum Streptophyta; class Magnoliopsida; order Nymphaeales; family Nymphaeaceae; genus Nymphaea; species Nymphaea thermarum. Next base: position 10,598 of record JAANDH010001878.1, on the reverse strand, counting down.
TCTGTGGTAAAAAATCATGGACTTCATGGAACACACCACTTTTATACCCCTTGTTCTAGTGTTCTGTCCGTTCTGGGTGTTCGATTTTTGCGTAGGATTCAGCTAAACGGTATGTTCCGCTGTCATGGACGTGTACAAAATGCCCCTTTTAAGGTCTGTTTGCAAGAGTTACATGTTGGTGTTGTTTCATAAATTTATATTGAAAACTGGGGCAGATTTACATTGTAATTCATGAATCTGTTCTAAATCTTGAAGTAGATTTATAAAACAATAACAACATATTACTATCGCCAAACAACCCTTAAGCTATAGGACTACACATTTAGACTTTATCCCACACAAGACACTGTTTTTTCCTTGTCAATCAATCCCTAGTGGTTGAGTTAGGAACCAAAGTGTAGCCCATGGCGGTGCAGGTTTGGAGACAAATGCTTGACAGCCGTGGCATTTCCCAACACCTTAGGGGCCAATGGAGTCCGCAACTCGCAATTAAAGACGGCAAGCCAGGTCGGTGGGGGAGGCAGGCATGGACTTGTGGGTAATTATACCTACAAAATGTGGTCTTTGCATCGATACCATAAGGCCGTAGGGCCATTTTTGTGATTTGTAGAGGCCCCCGACAGTCAAAACCTCGAATCTGAGCTCAACCTGATTAAAATTTAAAAAAAAATATTTTTAATATAAGATAATATATGAATACAATTAATTGTCATAAAATGTTATAATTATACATAAAAATTAATAAAGTTAATATTATCGAGCCAACTCGATACCTTTTTTTTCAGTCGGGTCACATACTAGGTACCCATGGGTACTGGACCCGATGCCCAAGCTTAGGTATATACCAATTCCACTTAAAATTTTAATATTTGAATTTTGGTACATCTAAGGTATAAATTTTTGTCTAAGCCCCTGGTGGGGCTACCTACGAACCTTGAAACGATATATGAACAGGACCAAAATGCAGGGCACGACATTGGCCCCTCAGTGGGACTCGGCCAATCTCTAAAAAGAGGGCAAAACAGGGGCGATGGTAGGTGGGGTCTCTATGGAACATATGCCTCATGGATATGAAACCTTAATTTAGTTTAGTGTTGAGATTTAGTAAAACTAGGATTCAGTTATATGTGGTAGCCTCGATCTGGGTCACTGCCCCATGATTGTTAACCTTAACGCCCACCTTCAAAAGACAAAGACTCAGAGCAGGTCAGGAAAAGAACTGCTGAGTCTGCAAAGAGGTGGTCAGCTATTCCTAAGTCTTTTCTTAAGCAACTCAAGCGAGGAAGACAGAATAGAGTCATCCCGTACACATATCTTGGGCCAAGGTGCGGGACAAATCCAGCTCCGTCGCAAACCTCGAACTATGACTCATTCATGGGTTCACACCCGATCAATCATAAATCTTGGTCATAACTAGGTCCTTTTTTAAACTCTCGAGTTTGGGTTTTCGTCTATGTCGAAAGTTGAATCAAACCAAAACACACTGGTTCATAGCCAAGGTTTCAAAGCCTAATCAAACCTAGCCAATTTCAAACTGACCATGGAAAAATTAAAATTGGTATATTATGCCTTTAATATATTTACATATATATATATATATATAGGAAAATTGAATGATGATTTTCTAGAATCATACAACCATATAATCAAAGGCGTTTGTTCCATCATCATAGATGGGTTAGAGAAAAACAAGAAAAAAAAATGATGGATATTTTTGTTATTTAATATTAGTTCACACATTTTCACTCAATCATCCATTTACATTATATGGATGGTGTTGGCAAGATGGTTGGGTGATTCTAGATAGTCACAGTAGCAGTTCACTCACTCATATATGATAAAGTGGTTTTTTTTATTTTGCAACACTAAAAACTATTTCATTCCCAAAAACCATGGTCATAGCCATCTACCACAAAATAAAAAAATAATCATTTGGTTGATTTCCTCTTTCTCTCTCTCCCATTTTCTTCATATATATATATATATATATATATATATATATATATAGGTAAGGAATTTTTTTTTACAAAGAGGGTACGAAAACTACAAACACTCCAGCTTTTCTTGTCGGGCTAGCTTAAAACAAATGAATGAGTAGGTACGAAAAGACTGGACTCTGATTAAAAGGGAATGAGCCCAATAATGTCTCTTCAAACATTTTAAAAGCGTAGAGTTTGCAGCTAGCTAGCTAGCCGCTTCTCAGTAACTACCCGTTTGAGTTTCGTTTGGAACTCCATCATTGTCAAGAAAAGATGGGCGGCTAGCTAGTGCAAATTAGAGATTGGACTTGCAATAAAGGCACTGATTATCACCTGGTTTCTTCAAAGAATTGAAGTTTAAAGCAGATGGGGGCCCTCGGTTTTGTAATATTCCACGAGCCGAATGAACATGGGGCGTCTGTCAAATTAAGGATGGAAATCATGGCGGGACAAGCACTTGTGAAGAGCAGGGCACCACCATTATTGACTTTACTCATGGCGTCCAATTATTTGGTAAAGAAGTTGCACCCTCCCCCAGAAGATACCAAAACCAGGTCCGGTCTCGTCCACCACCAAAGCCTTCTCCCCGTAAACTTATGGCTGACATTTTTAGAACAAATATTTCAGAAAATAGAATCCAGTAAAAAAAAAGTCATATGATATATATATATAAAGCGACACTTAGGTCAGGGATAAAAACCAGACCCATTGTTTTTTTGTTAAAAATTTATTTTAAATAAAACAGAAACATCTTGATATGTTTATAAAGAATATTTTGATATAAAACATGCTTTGATTCAAGTTGTTGCAATGAAAAATGTTGATTTTTTTGTTATTATGCCACAGTTCATTTTTGCTTATTATAAAAACAGCATGTAAGTCTAACAAATGGTCAACTTAGTATATGTTTTAAATTAACTCATTCTTAGGATTATATCAATAAGGTCAGATTAAAAAAAAAAACATTTTAAAACTCAAAATCAAAGGGTTTGGTTTTTTTTCCATGATTTAGGTGTCTGGTTTTTACCAATTCTCTCTCTCTCTTTATATATATATATATATATTGGAAGCAAATATCAAAGGATGAAAATGTCTATCACCTTTCTGTATTTATTTTCGTCTCAACTCACAATGAGGATAGGGCAGACTTCATGAGTGAGTTAGGTGACTCGAATAGCTAGAGTCACCATTATATATACATTATAGAGAGAAAATTGGTAAAAGCCAGACAGTTAGGTCAGGGACAAAAACCACACCTTCTAATGTTTTACTAAAAAAATATTTTAAATAAAATATAAACATTCTAGTATATTCGTAAAAACTATTTTGATCTAAAACATCCTCTGAATCAAGTTGTTTTTATGAAAAATGTTGACTTTTCACTTATCAAAATGTTGATGCCACGAGAGCCATTCATTTTTTGCTTATTATAAAAACACTATGAGAAAAAAAAGATCAACTTAATATATATTTCCATCAGCCTATCCTTAAAATCATATTGATAAGTTAAGATTTCAAAAAAAAAAAAACAATTTAAATATTATATTTAAAAGGCCTGGTTTTTGTTCCTAAAATATCGGTCCTGTTTCTATCAATGACAACACCAGGTCAAGAGAGTCCACCAAGTGATGAACGTGGCAAATGAAAGGGACTCTGGAACAGCTGTGGGAAACAAACATTGAACGAGGTCCCCCCGGGGAATGGCTGTTGTCCAAGACAAGACAATGTGCATGTTGGCAGCCCAGTGGGAAGAGACAACTCCGGCAAGCTCTCCCCATCGATCTCTATTGTCTCTATCTCCATTCCTCCACTCCCAATGCGCCAAGTGAATTAGGCGGATTATCAACGGAGAGTTGGCCAGTGAGAGGCGATCCTTATCTATAGGAGAAGGAAAAAGTGAAAAATAAGAAAGCAACACACACATTTTTAGAAGAGAACATGGAATTCTAGTCGACATTCACTTTGATTAGGAGGGAATCCGATGTGACTAAACCGCAGGGCTTGATCAGCTCGACTGCCAACGCAATTGCTACTTCACTTTTCAAGCAAAAAGCAATGAACCTTTCCTTTTTTTCTCTTCTTCTTTTGGTACATGAATCTGACATGTTCAACAATCGTTGCGTACAACTCCAAGAAATATGTGGACTGCATTAAGAAAAAGGCAGTGCTTGATTAGCTCCTGAGGGATATTGATATGAAGGGAGGAAATAACGGGGGAGGTGGAAATCGAGGATTAGACAGTGGCGCATGATGTTCAAGTTATTTTGAAATTCACATTTAGCATGCAACCCCATAGAAAGAAATTAAATTAATTAAAGTCATAACATGAGATTTAGAAGCATGCGGAAACAGAGGTCGTCATCGTTTAGAAATTGTTGGCATGTGTGAGTCATAGATATTTGCCGCAATCAAAGTAAATTGCGTGCTTCTTTATCTTTCCTTTTATGTGGTAGAATTTAATGCCACATAGTTTCTATTACCTACGTGCTCCATTAGCTAGGAGAGGTTCCAAATTCTATTACTCAATTGACTCACAAACCCTAGGAACGTGAGCACATGTCTTAAGAGCATGAATGGGGCATACAACCATAGACAAATGGCATCAATTTGGACCAAATATATGTAGAAGAATTGTGGCACTTCCACATCATAACTAGTAAATCATTATTTTTTCTAACTTCGAGGACATACTCGTCAGCCTCTATAGGGTTGGCAAGTCCATTGCTTGCTACACTTTCTTGTCTCCCCTTGGGTCTGTTTTGATATGGAGTCGCTGCTTTGGATTCTAACTTATTCATTTTGACTGACGTACACTACAAAAGAAACAAGCCTTTACTGACGCGTGCATGTCCACGCGTCGACCTGCGTATTTATGTGTGCAAATTATTTCTCATGATAGGAATCTTTAACTTCCCAGCCCAGGCGACAAGAAGCTTACTTCTCTTTCACCTTTCAATTTTCTCATGTTGATTTGGCTCAAAATTTTATGCTTGTTGGTTCCTTGTCCGTTGTGACCCTTATGTCATGTTGCTAGCTTGCTTATGTTTACTCCTATTTGCAATTTGAGTAATTTATGCGTTGAGGTTCATGTATTGACCTGACTTAAAACTAAATGCATTTTGAATCGCCTTGGTAGATGCCAACTGATCTCAGAGCGTTAAATTTGGCTGCCAAAGTGATAAAACTAGGTCACAAGTAAGTAGCCATGTTCAGTAAATATGGTCATCTATTACTTTTAGAATATTGCTTAGTATGACTTAGTGAGCAATTCTTTTCCATACTATACATTTCTCCTATGTTAGGTCTGATCAGGTTTGAGAGTTGAATATGGTTGTTATACGATGCAGTGAACATGCAGGTCAAAGCTCCACCAAGCTATCGTTTAATTTTTGTATTCCACCCATCAACTTAGCCTGCTCTAACCAAAGCAGCACCCTGAGCATGAGCTGTTGGGTGGGGGCTTTGGCCTTTTTTTCAGGTGGTGAATCAAACCTTACTCACCCAAAAAATACTTTGCCTTCTCTGTTTTCATGCTTAAATGGGTTAGGTTCCAAGCCATGAGGTTCATGGTAATAGTTATGTTCGTATCAATATATATATATATATATATATATATATATATATATATATATATATATATATATATATATATATATATAAAAGGATAAGGAAAAGTTATCATGTTAAGGTAGTATGACAAAAACCTTATCACTTCTATTTAATGGTTGTGGTTGAGATATCACACGAAGGAGCCGCATTTTGGAGTCCATGATAAGACGCGTCTCTAGGGCAAGACATAACGTGCATTGAAGAGTAAAAGTTAGGTGATCGTATGCCAAACCATGTTTGTTGCCTTCCAAGGTAACTCACCATTTCTACTAGTAAAAAAAATGAAGGTGACAATTATGTGACAAAGTCATCATGATGAACCTCATCATTTACATAATGAACTACTACATGTAACATGTTGGTGATTACCCAAAATGCAAGTAAAACATGTTTTAACTTATTATACACGATCATCAACAAAGTTGTATCAAAGTTTATTAATGGCTCCAAATTAAAAGAAGGCGTTCCACAAGTGATGAGAAATTAAATTAAAGATCATTTTTTCACCATTAGAAATCAAGAATATCGCAAGAGCGTTTTTTGTCCAAAGTCACCATAAGTACCATGCATGTGTTTTCCTGTTTGCATGAAGTACAGGTTTTAACTCTTGAATGGATTTAATTCCCAGGCATTTTGATAGATTTTTGTGGTAAAAGAGATTCAAATACATCGAACACCAAAAATTAATCTTGAGAATCAACCCAAAATCTAATGTGGACAATGGAAAGGATATCATCTAGAAATTGTTTTGGATCGTTTTATTAATCATGGAGTAGGGTGCATGATCGAGTTGCTTCTACATGGAACGCAAGAAGTCCAAATCATATAAATCCCTAATCAGGAACTCATCTTTGGAACATGTCATATTGAAATTGAGTATCATTGATAAAAATTGTCTCGAAAAAGATCATCTACATCACTTTCTAATGCACAACGTTCATAAAGATTATGCAACAAGAAAAGCCATCCTTCCATGGTACGTGCTTATTGCATGCTCATACATGTTAGGAAGAGGCCAATTAACTGAAAACAATATGAATGGAATATGGCAATGTCCTTATCAACTAAAATGTCCAACCATATTGTTAATGCTCAATTTATTATGAAAATTATGCATTAGCAAGTGCTATAGACGATTCTAATTTTCGAGACAATTCTTATGCATTAGCAAGGACCCTTTCTTTTAAATCAAAAAATACATACAATCTTGGAAATTGTGGGAGCTGTGCATTGAATAGTGAGCTATTCAATTACTTGTATTAAGTTGCAAAAGGAGAACTACGTAGACATGACTGCCAAATTTAACATAGACAGAGAAGCTAGTCACATGTATGACGGTAGAAAAAGCTGAGAAACTAAAAAGTGAGAAGAGTGATTATCTTTAGATGAGTTAAGTTGAACGAATTGAATTTTCTAAAAGAAGAAATGGTAGCACTTTTATATAGGTCTGCAATATGTGTAGTCATCATGACTTTGACGTAAAGGAGACCTAGCATCAAAAAAACAATTCTAGTTGTTGTGGATAACAACATATAAACAGTTAGAGTGATTTTTAAGCCATCTAGTTGAATGTAGTAAAATGTTATAATAAACAATATTATTAAATAAAGCAGAAAGAGATTCAGTAATGAATTCAATGCCGCAGGAAGAGAAGGAAGTTTAGGATACGAAACATCTTGATGAAATAAAGGAAAAACTACAGATAGTTAGACAATAAAAGGATGTCGGTAGATGCATAAGATATACTGTCCATAATTAGGACATATTCAAAAACATAGAAAGAAAAGCAACAGAAAACAAGAGCATGCCAATGTATTAATATCCTGATCAATGGTGTCATTCATTGTGCAGTGCAATGAGGCAAGGCAAGGTGTTGAGCCAACCGTGAGACAAGGCGAGGCAAGGCACTGATTGAAGTGTAAGGCTCACAATCAAAATTATACATTATACAAATTAAAAAACTAATGAAAATTTTGAAAAAAGAAAATTAAATGAACAAGTATATCAATTTGTTAGATTGTGACATGGTTGACATGGTTGACATGGTTTAACTTTTAACAAGTTTGCAAGAAAATCCTATGAAAGTAAATAAGTTCACCAAAAGGAAAACTAAAACCGCAACTTGCAGACAGATAAAATTAATTTCAAAAACAATTAAATCTGAAGTTAAGAAACACAAAAAACTATTTGAGAAAAACCCAAGGGTGTTGAAGACTCCCTTTATATGTGGATCTTATAGGAAAATCAACAAACACATTATATGCATACATAATAAACCCCACTAAAGAACAAATCTTATTTATGCATCTGCCACCTCAATCAATCAGAATACAATAAAACACTAATGACAAGCCACAAGAGAGACCAAGCAAAAGAAAGAAGGCATCGATTTACATAGAATATTCTTCTTTCTTGAAGCACTACAATAAATTTATTCTACGAAATCAGATAAAATGGGTATTATCAAATCTTCATACTTGGCAGATTAATACTCTCTTTGCCAAGAGACTATATTTTGCTCCCCTGATGTTGGAAGAAGTTGTCTTTCTCTCCCTCACACACCCACAAGTGTTAGAGGATTAACTCACAAAGACTAAAGTTTATCTCTCCTATTCTAACTCACAAACATATTCAAAATAAATTATTGATAAATTGAACCTCTCTAGTCGAACTTCACATTTGACTCTACAACAAAAGGAATTACGTGAGAAATGGATTCTCTGGAACGAGGGTGGATTCAAATCTAACAAAACAGCATAGATGAATACAGATGACCAAGATGAAAAGAGGAGGGAAAGATGATTTTCTGTGATAGATAGACTCGTTCAATGTGAATGCTCTTCCCTGATTGTGACGTTCTGCTGGCCTTTTCCTCCCTTTATAACTTTCTCTAGTGATCACTGTTTCTGTTTGTTTCACAAGGGCCATCCATCTCGCCTAGACCTCTTCTCAATTAAAAAAAAAAAAAATCTTGAACCCCAGGAGGAAAAAAAGGGGAAAAAAAGAAAGGAAGAAAATCTGGCTCCACCACTCCAGTTGAAGGATATGATTCTCTGCATGGAATGGTTGTTCACGAGAAATAGAAAAAGGAGCGTCGATGGATTGAGCCATATATACCCTTTGAGCCCCCTGAGTCGATAACAAACTACTGCCGGTCGATGGTAGCCTCGGAAATCTGCCATGTCTGAAAATCTTAATTCTTGTAGTGCTTGTGCTCCCATTTGATTCCAGTGCTTTAAGTGCCCATTTTTTAAGAAAACTTCAAGAATTTCTAAAGTTTTGAGACAACAGATTTCTTCATTACTTATTGATCACCAACTTGACTCATTTCATGTAAAATTCCCTCATAACCATATGTGGTTGGCCTTCTTCATGTTTATCTATATATATATATGTGTGTGTGTGTGTGTGTGTGTGTGTGTGTGTGTGTGTGTGTGAAAGTTGGTAAAAACTAGACCACTTGGGAAAGAGACAAAAACCAGACCTATTAAAAATAATTATTGAAATACAGTCTAACTTTATAGATATGATGTTAAGAGTGATTTGATGAGAAACATATATTAAGTTAGTCACTTTTTGCTTAAAATAATGTTTTTTAATAGTAAAAAATGAACGTCTTTTATAACATCAAAATTTTGATAATCTAAAGATCAATTATTTTTTATGAAAATGATTTGAACTAAAGCATGATTTATATTAAATTAGTGTTTATAAACATACTAAAAGATTCAGATTTACATGAATTTAAGAGTTATGGGTTTTATCCGTTACTCAACATATATATAAATAATTGCAAATCTCTGCAATATTTTTCTTATAGAAATTGTTTCAGTATTTGAAAATTAACGCATTTTTTAAGCTAAATTCCAAGCTCCATCTCACTTGGATGTCTAAGACTCGAGAAAACTGGAAATGAAACTCAATTATACATTCTTCGCAAGTAGGCAAAATCATTAACATGCCCGTTCCATCACATGAAATTGTGATGATATAAACCACTAACATTTTAAACGGCCGGAAATATGCCAAGAGAACCCTAACTTTTTCAAAAAAAATATTTCACAAGATTGAGCTTGGAAATATGCCAACAGAACCATATTTTTTATATATTTATGGTGAGCAAATGGCCACCTGTGGTCTGGGTGAGATTTAGGACGAAAATGAACTTCAATCATGTTTAAATTTCCGTTTTCACTGACGGCCAGTACTGTATTTCTTCGAGACTGATCGGGATGAGAATAACAATGGTGTTGATCACCAAATGTGTACTATTCACTAAGATTTGCTCCGCTTGTTCTTGCGTATGTTCGGTGTGATTGACCACATAAAATTCTGATAGGTTGTTTCAAATTTTTATGGTGCAAGTGCAATCAGGAAAATAAATATCCATGGTTGCTATCTAAAAATTTTTCGGCCACATGATATAGAGAGCGCCAGAAAGACGCAGTTGAAGTAGAGGACTCTAGACCTTGAGAGTTTCTCAGCAAAATGTTATCATGTTCTTTACCACACAAACAAAGTAATGAGCAATTAAATCTCTTGCTGATATTCAGATTGAGATGTGTGTGTGTGTGTGTGTTGGCTTCTCAGTTCCATGCATGGCACCTAAGGACGAAGGTTACGATTATGACTGTTGTTTACAGGCAAAGCCGTCATCGTTTGGATGCCCACCAAGGGCCTGCAAACGTCAATGGAAGAACATGACGGCTGTTTCTCCGATGACAAGAATATATTGTTAACGTACAAGCTACTGGCAATTGCAGCTATCCGCCGTATAAGGAATGCGTCAATCCAACCAGCAACGAGGATCGTGACAAATCTAGCAAAAAGGCAACTAACCTCGCTGGATCGGACGCAATCAATCAAGGCATCCAGGAGATTGAAGGAAATCAAGAAGATCGTTACAAATCCAGCAAAACAGTAACCACTGAAGAAATCGCTGAAGATCACAAAAGCAAAAATCTAGGCAAGTATTATGGCAACGATGAATCATCCAGAGAAAAGGAAAGC
>JAANDH010001877.1:14799-25498 GCA_011799765.1 Nymphaea thermarum | reverse complement strand
CCAACTTACCTTTGCATTTTTGGGGTGAATGTGTTTTGACAGCCACATATCTAATTAACCGATTACCATCATCAAAACTAAACGGAAAATCCCCTTTTGAAATATTATTTGAAAAAAAAACAAACATCAAACATCTTAGAGTTTTTGGATCCTTATGTTATGCCACAAATACATGCCAACACAAACACAAATTCGATTCTAGAGCGATTAAATGCATTTTTGTTGGGTACCCTGACGGACAAAAAGCCTATAAACTTTATGATCTTGAGACCCACAAGGTGTTTGTTAGTCGCGATGTAATCTTTCATGAAAATGTTTTTCCTTTTCAAAATAAAAAAGTTGGTGAAAAATGTATTGCTTTACCCATTCCTTATGATATAGACATATATCCTACTAAAGCTACAAGGGATGACACGTCCATTTCTAATCCCCTTAACCTAGAAAACATTGATCGAGAAACCAATGAATCAAACCTATCATTGTCTAATCCAGATCCAGATCCATCTTTAAATGAACCAAACCCATCTTCGTTTGATCCAGATTCAGATCCAAATCCATCTTTAGTATCTAGGAGATCTACCCGTGTAAGAAAACCAACGGTATGGTTGAAAGATTTCCAATGTTCACTTCTTACCTCACCCTCAACCAACGACATCTCCAAATCAGGTTATCAACAAGGAACGAGGTATTCTATAAGAAATTTTATTTCTTTTCATCGGTTTTCTAGTAATCATTTTTCGTTTCTCACATCTCTTGTTTCCAAGTCTGAGCCACAAACCTTTGAAGAAGCCGTTCAACATAAGGAATGGAGAGACGCCATAGACAGCGAGATTAGTGCCTTACAAGAAAACAAGACTTGGACTATTACTTCACTTCCAATCGGGGTGAAATCAATCGGGTGCAAATGAGTTTATAAGATTAAACTAAATTCAGATGGGTCTATAGAACGTTACAAGGCGAAACTGGTGGCCAAAGGATATGCTCAACAAGAGAGATTAGACTATAATGAAACTTTCACTCCAGTTGCAAAAATGGTCACGGTACGTACCTTTTTCACTATAGCAGCTATTCAAGATTGGGTCATGTGTCAAATGGACGTCAATAATGTCTTTCTACATGGTGACTTACATGAGGAAGTCTACATGAAAATACCTCAAGGGTATGTTCAACAGGGGGAGAATCAGGTATGTAAACTACATAAATCCCTTTACGGTTTAAAACAATCTCCAAGAAATTAGTTTCACCAGCTTTCAACTGCTCTGAAAGAGTATGGTTTTACGCAATCTAAAGTTGACCACTCCCTTTTTACATTCAAGCATGATAAAATTTTTCTTGTCATTCTTGTATACGTTGATGACTTAATAATTGCAAGAAACATGAAGGATGCAATTGATAACTTCAAACCATTTTTATGTCAAAAATTCCACATGAAAGACTTAGGCAAACCTAAGTATTTTTTGGGAATTGAAATTCCCCGTTCTTCAAAAGGTATATATCTCTCACAACAAAAATATGCACTAGATATTATTCATGAAACAAGTCTTTTGGGAGCAAAACCAGCAGAAACACCCATGGAACAAAAACATGGGTTGGACGAAGATCATGGAGACTACATCAAGGATCCAACACAATATCATCGGCTTGTTGGGAGATTAATCTACCTCTGCATTACATGCCCAGATATACAATATGTTGTACACGTCCTAAGCAAGTTCATGCAACAACCACGCATACCTCACCTACAAGCAGCACTTCGAGTGATTCGATATCTCAAGAAAAATCCAAGCCAAGGCATCCTAATGAGTAAAGAGAATAATTTGCAGTTAAGTGCCTTTTGTGATTCAGATTGGGCCACCTGTCGTCAAACGCGACGATCTGTCACTGGTTATTGTGTGTTTCTTGGCCCAGTTCCCATATCTTGGAAGTCAAAGAAACAACAAACAGTATCACGATCCTCTGCTGAAGCTGAATATAGATCAATGGAAAATGTGGTATGCGAAATAACATGGTTGAGATATCTATTGAACGAGTTTGGAGTACGTCAACTACATCCAGTAACAATTTTCTGTGACAATCAAGCAGCATTACATATAGTTGCACATCCAGTTTTTCATGAGCGTACAAAACATATTGAACTAGATTGTCACATTGTACGAGAAAAATTGCTTCAGGGGACAATACGCACATGCTACATTCGAAGCAAAGACGAGTTGGCAGACCTATTTATGAAAGCATTAGGAAAAGAAGGTTTTTATCATCTATTATTCAAATTGTGTGTCATCAATCTTTACACACCTGTTTGAAGGGGGAGTGTTAAAAGCAAGTTTTACAACATTCAAATCCAACGGCATTTCATCTCAACGTCTTCCTCAACTTCAACGTTCATGTCAAGGCTCTCCACCTCAAGTTGCCTTGAATATCAAATGTATCTTTAGAAAACTTTTAACGTGAAGGAAGGAGAGCTCACTCCTTACCGTTGTAAACCCATTGTATATATTATCTTGAATCTTTAATAAAGAAATCATCACCTTCCAAAAAATTCTTTTCTTGTTCCTCTTCAACGTGCCCATCCTCATGAGAAAAATATTTCACAAGCACCTTCTCCAATTAGAGCTGTAGACGAATTTGTTGGCCAATCACAGGCATTCAACTATAGTGAAATCGCAAGAGACCAATTGTTGCATCCAATCCTGCAGCGACCAAGTAACACGTTAACGATGTACAACTTTAACCTTGTCCTTGAAATACTGGTAGATCATGCCAGAACACAACACCCAAAGATGTTGCCCATAATGAACAAGCACATAGGCAGTAATATACATACATTAGAAGGGAAAGTTGATATTTTGAAGGATGGATCAGAAAATATGATGATATTTGAAAAATGCAATGCACACAAGGAGACATATTACACATATATAAAGAGAAAAAGGATTTGAGCATTACATTTTGCATCTGGCTCATCTTGCAGCCTCACGGCTGGAAAAAGATGACCTCCTGTGAAAAAACAAATAATACTAATGGAGTCACAAGCGAACCAGAAAGCATTCTGGTACCAACATGTCTAATCCACCTGATAGGTTGAAGAGGGACCTTGATGTTTAGAGAATCTATCAAAAGCATAGTAAGCCGGTCAATCGCTAATCCCCACCCAGCAGTTGGTGGCAGGCCATGATCCGAAGCGTGCAAAATGTCTCATCAAAAGCCATTGCCTCATCAATTCACAATGAGACAATTGTACATCATTTTTTTTTTGTAACAAATTCTTCTTAACAAGCAAATTGATTCCTCTATGACTCATGTAGTCTAGCCTCCTATGTCATAAATTTAACAAAGTACTATCAGTAACTGCATTTACCTTAACACTACTGATTCAAGACTTCATACCATACAAAGAGACAAATCTACTACCTTTACCTAACACTAAAACCTCCTTTGTCAATTTCCAACCAAGTTAACTAAAAGAAGTACAAAATTCATCTTCACTTAGTTTCTCTGCAAAAACCAGATTCATTCAAAGATTTGATACATGTCTCACATCTCTCAAAGTCAATTTGCATTTTGTGTCCGTCTCATTGCAAACATCTCTTACCCCAATAATCTTTGAAGTGTCATAGTTGTCCATGTGCACTACTCCAAGTCCACATGCCCTGTAGGATAAGAACAAATCTACACATGGTGTGGCATGATATGATCCCCTTGTATCTAATATCTATGTAGAATCACCATCTTTAACTATATGACAATCATTTTTCTCAGATACAATTAGTACTACCTCATCACATAAAACAACTATAGTGTATTTTTTTAGTTTCTTATTTTCTTGACTCTTCTTTTTTCATTTTTTTTCTTCTTACCATTTTTTGCAATCAATCTTTTTATAACCAGACATAACATAATAAAAGTATTTACATGTCATCTTGGGTCTTGATTTGGACATGAATTTTGATATGTTATGCTATTTATTACAGTTCTTCTGTCTTAAGACCGAATCCATTCGATTTCTAAAAAGTCTTATATCCCATCACTAGCACTTGTGAGCTAGTGGAACCAAGATATTTTTTCTTTGTCTCTTTATTTAAAATACTGTTAGTATATGCTTCATCATTAACATACTATCTAGAACGAAGTTTTTCAAAGAAACTACTAGAGTCTCACAACTATTTGAAAGAAAACTGAACAATAAAAGTGTCTGCAACTCATCATCTAACATCATTTTTATGGTTGACAACTGATTAATTATGCTCTGCACCTCATTCAAATTCTCTGGCACAGGGCTCCTGGTAGGGCCGGCCATCTTGGCCGCTCGAAGGTAGGCACGTATCAGACCCCTTCCCTAAGTTTGAAATTTACCAATTGCCTGATCAAAAAGACCTTGTTTTTAGCTGTTATTCTCTCGTAAAGATCATGCAACTTCTGCCATAATGACTTCATGTCCATCTCTGCAGATCCCAAATGAAAAACATTGTGATCTAACTATTGTTTGATGATGCCAATGGTTTTCATGTCCAGTGGTTTTCATTTATTATGTGTCATATTTGTTGGCCTTTTGTTCTTAATGGGTGCATACAAATCTTTACAATACAGCAAATCTTTTATTTTTACTTTTTGAATAGTCCAATTGTTTCCATTTAAAGATATCATTCTAGTGGGGGTCAACTCTATGTTTCAATAAAAATGAACATTACAAATCTAGCTCTATGATGCCAATGTGTTATGTGGGTTTTCCCCAACAAACCATATATCAATCAATTATGCAGCTAACGACAACTTTTAGCATCAACATAGCAGTCTAAACAAGCTGGTTTTATAAGAGGGACTGCACTAAACTGCTGAAAATCAAAATCACCGGCTGCTAGCAAAAGGTTGAGTTCCCAACACCAATATTGTAGTAATATATCAAAATTATATGCTAGATAATGCAGAAAACAAGGTACACCAATATATGTGGGAAAACACTAATATACGTGAAAAAACACCAAACTACATGGCCCAAATATATATATATATATATATATATATTATATGTTTTCAAAGAGACAATACAATAGCATCGATTTATGTTGTTATTCTTGCAAAGAATAACATGAATCATCTTAAAAGAATGAACTCATAAGAAGAAAACTACAAGAAAAGAAATCACCATGTATTCTTCTTTTCTTCTCCTTGTTTTCTTCACTTCCTTTCCGTGCACATATATTCGTCTTAAAATGGGTGTGCACATTTTGAGACTTGGCGTGTGAGAGTATGAAGGTTTCAGCAAGTATGATGTTTTCATGTAAATCCTCCATACTAACTACCAGTTACAGGATAAGGCATGTCGGAAGAAACCTACTAGGTTAGTCATGCTTCATTTGCAAGCTCTGTTGTTTTTTTGTGCCTTAAATTTTGAGAATTGTGCCCGAAATGTTTGTATGTTTGTCAACTGTTGTTGTTTACACATGTCAATTCAGCTTCAGCATGTAAAGGCATTATTCTATGAATCCCGGCTACATTGTCTGACTCTTCTTTGACTGCTTGTCACCTCTTAGTAAACACATTTTTATCGTAAAACCAGTCCCTAATATGGTGTTGTCGTGTTTAATTTTTCAAATTCTTATCACGTCCTTGTAAACACGATTTTATTTTACTGTATCGTAAAACCAATACTATAGTTGCGAAATAGCAATCTGTTTGTTGGAATGAATGCTTATCGCCTCTCAGTAAACGACCTTTTATCATCAAAGCAGTCTATAAAGTGTTCGTTGCGATTGGAACATGTATGCCATCTCTTGCTTTAGCCGTGTGTTGGCGATTGCAAGGAACCTCCACTGTTCTCTCAAGCAGTAGTTTACTTATTAATTAGCAGTTGATGCAACTGTATTTCATATTACACTTGATCATTTGGTCCATTTTCTTTTGTCCAAAATGTTGTGATTTTTAACTCAATCAATACCATATTTTTTCATTTTTTTCAAGCTCGCCGTATTATACCTGAGAAAAACACTCTCTGCTCTCTTAGTACTGTTCACTACCTTTGTAGAAACTAATGCTCTGTTTCATAGAGATGGAACAGAACCCCAAAAGATGTTGTTGCATCGGATAACTTTAAATATCCTAACCTCTGATTTTGCAATAACCAATAACCTGTAGCCTTGTGGAAACTACTTAAATTTGCAGTGTAGAACTTGCATCCAAATGAACATCTGAATATCTATTTGGAATCTGGAAAGAAGCATGGAAGCAAATGCCAACTAGTTGTGAATGGAAGGGAAACCATGTTTTCGATCTCTAGATAAATATAACATGTACGAGAAATAAGATCTGCACTGCAGTGGAAGATCGATGCAAGAAAACCAATCCTTGATGGATACAAAAAAAAAAAAAAAAACATGACCCGCGTAACAGGTTTGATCCTTTCAATTGTAACGTTTTTTGTCTCTCCATTTTTTGTCAATACTACTTCACACACGGTGAGGCATTTCCATGGTCCTTTTTGTCTGTGCCAATCACACACGGTGGACATTTTTTTGTCCAATGACAAAATATCCATGGTATTTCATCCCTGGACAAAAGTCCATGGCTTTTTCGTCCATGGACCTTTGTCAGTTGTTAAATTCAAGTTGAACAATGATCACCTGATGTTATCCCACATTTTCGATGTTAAACTAATTAGTTTCCCATTTTCCTTTCGACATGGTTAAGATCAGTTCTTGGAACTAAATCATTTTTCAGAAAAGATTCAGAGAATCAGCCAAATTGAATAAAAATGAAAGTCATTTTTTTTAACCCCCCACCCAAAAAAAAAAAATTACATTCCAAAAACTCAGTTTGTAGAAACTTTTTATTGAATTTTGAAAAACCTGGTCAATCTTTTTAAAGAACACAGCAAAACCAGGTTTTCGGTGAAAAACCTTGATATGAAAACCTGGTTTTCTGAAAATCAGGTTTTAATTGAATCCAATTTTCAATTCCATCCAAACACCTCCATGCCTATCCCTGAAAATTTGTTCTGATAAACTATAAAACTGAGTATTTTGTGTATACCTTGTTCAATCAATCCGAAAAAAATAGAACAATAATTTTTTCAATAACAAGGAAAAAAATAAATTAGTTAACGAGAACTGTCAAATTAATGTTAAGAAAAAGCTAGTGGACCTATACAACGTTGATTTTTCTTAGCAGTTTGTATTTGCGAAACTAAAACGGATTTTAAGAAAAGTACTTTGTGGCAATGTACTATTATTTCTACTTTCTTGAGCGCACTTCCTCACTCCTCGGTGCATGAGTTGCTAGGAGCAATATGAATAGCCCTGGGTAGGGCTGCACAACTAGTCGAGCCGACTCGAACTCAGCTCGAAAAAACTTGGCGCAGCCTTAGCCTTGGGGCTAGTCTGGGATTTATGGACTTTTCAAACCTTAGGATGTGGTATACTGAATTTTAGGTCCACGGTTGGATCCCAAAGCCTTGAGGAAAGGGGTTCAAATGACAAGCCCAAGGACTTGCGATGAGTATGGATTAATAATATGGAATTTGAAATCCAAAGCTACCAAACACATCCTAATTAGCAAATTGAAACATTTAAATATCTCAAAGTAAATAGACTAATGTTGTTTACGGGGGCATGTGAAAGCAAATAGAATGAAGTTATGAGGGGCATAGTATAGCTGGTCGGGCTAGTGAGAAAGTCTGGTTGTCAGTTTGATTCCTGCGAAGACTATTCCTTTGAACATCATATGGCGGATGCTACTATGCATTTGGATTTAGAATTAAGTAAAACAATCAAAATCTAATCACTTCTAGAGGTGCGCGTAACTGGTTGGACTCATGAAAACCTGATTATTAGTTTGATTCTTGTGGGCCTGATTATTAATTTGATTCTTGTAGGTGTTATTCCCTTGTACTACAAATGGCAGAACAAGCGCTACTCCTGAGTTGAAGGAAGTAATCATAAATACACATAGGTCCTCAAGCAATCATGAACCGTCGGCTTCGACTTTTTCATAATGTCTCTCCCCCAACCAAAATCTAATATGTTTGCACCTTCTCTCTCTCTCTCCTCATATATCCATCTAAACTACTTTAAATAAGTTAAATACATCAATTAAAAGAAGTATGAAACCAGATAATAAAATCAATATTGCGAGTTAATATTTCCATGTTAAATATCTATACATTTTGAAAATCGGTTCTTACCATATCATAATGCATTTCAGAATTGGGTTTGAATTTCAAAGTCAGATTTATATTGAGAATTTTAAATTTCATGTTCAGATTGCATTTGAACTGTGAATTTAAAATTTCTGTCCGAATATGGTAGGAATTTTTTTCATTTACAGTCGAATCCCAATATGTTATCCGATAAATCGGATATGGTAAAATTATAAATCCGGTACCAATCGGATCCATTGACATTACCAGTCCCTCTCTCACACGCCTACAAGACAAGATTGGATCAACTTGGACCCGGGAACATCTTGAGGACTGGATCGCGACCCGGATCGAGACCCGCACTCTCTCAGTGGAGTAGGGAATGCTTAGGACGTGAAGATGGTCGACGTCCCCGGAAGACCAGTTAAAGAGCGAAATCACCCGTCCATCAAGCTCTTCGTCGATCGACGACCGTCGGATTCTAAGCCCCTCAGAAACCCTCAACTGAAAAACAGCGTACTTATTCAGTTCAGTGACGCGCCAACCCTAACGCCTTCAGATTCCCGCTCTCTCTCTCTATTTGTTTCTCTCTCTAGCAGCGGAGGAGTAAGAACGGAAGCGAAGAGAAAGAAGGAGCCCTATAATCTTCAGTCGAGCTTCGTCTGCGATCACCGATGGCGGACGAGGTGGAGGCGACGGCGGCAACCGTCGCCGAGCTATCGGTGAATTCTGCTCCGTCATCGGAATGCCCGCCCGCAGCGGACTCTAAGAGCAAAAAGTACGCTCGATCGCCACGGGATTATGGTTTTCTCGTGTTGCACTGTTTGTTTCGCGTTTCCGCCTATTCTCTTACCCTGATTTTCCATTTTTTCTTGAATTTCATGTAGTGCTCTGAAGCGAGAAGCTAAGATGAAACAGAAGGAGGAAGAGAAGAGGCTCAAAGAAGAAGAGAAAAAGAAGAAGGCAAGTGCCTGTGGTTCTCAATGACGTCTTTCATTGTCATTTTTCCTTGCTGATAGTGAAAGTAGAGTTCCTCTCGGGATCAATTTCATTTCTTTGTCCATCCGTCTATCTGTTCTTCGTATGAGAATTATGAATGATTTTCTATTTTGTTGGATAACCAAGATTTCGAGTTGGGCAGACCCCGACCGATACGATAAGACCAGAAATGGTACAATTTATCGATAAAGCGTACATTAAGAAAAGGAGGAGGTAAATATATCCATTTCATATTCCCATCCATAAAGTCGCCCGGTTTTTCGGTTGTTGTCAATGAAGTTGTACTAGTAATGGCACCAAATCACCTCCACGCTGTTAAAACACAACAATCTGTGGCTAAGGCTTAGGAGATAACTGGTTTCCCGCGGTCACCCTGATATTCTCTACCATCATGGGCTTAGAATTTTCTGCTACCAAATTATTGGATAGTGGAACGCCTGCAACCACCATCTCCCAGCATCTCCATTGTGGTCTTGCCACCTGCAACGGCACCACAGTAGTTTCTCTATGTAACCATTTATTCACTCCAGATGAAGTCTGTCAAACATTAATACCTTTATACCTTTCATGGCAAGTGGTGAACATCTGCAGACAGCCGCTTCTGGATGGATCTGTCTTGACTCTTGAAGAATGGGGATCACCTTCTTCAGAATCCGTTTGTCACGTTTGATGCTGGCTGAGAACTTCAGGTGTTCTCCTCCTAAGTTCCCATATTCATCTAGTTACCGGTTGCTTGATGAAGATCTTTGTGGTTTGTCTGCTATTTCAGTCTCATCCTTTTCACTGGTGTGGTTTTTATAACCGCCGCATCATTACCTTTTTCCTACCAAATTGCTTGGTAACATTACTGTATACGGCTCTCGCAAGCTTACATTCCATGAAGTCTGAAGATACGATTACCTGGTCCATTCTCCCTCTGACAAAGGAAAATTTAAACTCTTGTTTTTCTCGCTTATCGGAGTGATCAAGTCATCACCCCCCCACCCCTTGGTAGACATTAACTGGCAGTCATATCCTTCTTTGTGATCATTGCTTATGATAAGATCCAAACCTTTTCTTTTTTGGTGCAATAAGATGTTATTGTTAGTTACACTAGTACCCAAGGACTCATGACCAACTTTGACTAGTTTAAGTCAACCATTCACCTCTCCCTATGTATAAGGGCTAGTCCACCCATCCAAGCATCCAACAGACAAATCTACTTTATCTGGACCACAGAGCAGTGAGCACCAAACATGATGTAGTAAAGCTTTTGGATAGATATTGGTCTCTAATAAGGTTTGAGTCATCTGGCCAAGAATCAGCATAGGAGGTAGACATCATCCTCTTTTTTTTTTGGTGGTGTGTGTGTGTGTGTTTGGAGGGGAGGGGGGGGGGGGGTGATGGAGTTTCAAAATTTTGAAAAAAGGGCGAAAGGGCCTTTTTAAGGAAATTTTATATGGTACCTCTGCCAGTTGGGCTTCACTTGTGCCAAGGATTAGATGACTCAGTAACCAGATTCTCAACTAATTTGGCAGAAAGAGTCAAGTTATGATCTCTCAGTTTCTTTCATGTGTGAGGTCTAAGATA
>JAANDH010001877.1:0-14699 GCA_011799765.1 Nymphaea thermarum | reverse complement strand
GGAGAGGGAGACGGAAGGGAGAGGGAAAAGGGAGAGGGAGAGGGAGAGGTTGCAGAGAGGGAGACGGAAGGGAAAGGGAGAGGGACAGGGAGAGGTTGCAGAAAGAGAGAGGGAGAAGGAGCAGAGAGACATGAAGACGGAAGGGAGAGGTTGCAGAGAAGGAGAGGGAGGGAGAGGGAGCAGAGAGAGAGAGGGAGAGAGAGGCAGGAGAGGGAGGGCCAGGGGAGCGAGGGCGAAGCCAGCCCGACGCCCCCGACCGCCCGAGGGCAGGAGTCGGGCCGTGCCGGGCCGCCCTATTAGGCCCGGGCCCGGCCCGGTTTAGTTATCGGGCCAGGATATCAGGCCCGGACCCGGCCCGGGCCCAATCGGGCCGGGCCGGGCCGGCCCGACGGCGGCCCGGCCCGATGCCCAGCCCTAATCACATTGTTATGATTGTTGTCCATTTTAGCACCACTAACAGAGAAGATGAAAATTTATACAGATATTAAGAATTGTTTGCGTGATAGCAATGTCTTTGATGGCAATTTATTAATTAGTATGTAGTTAGTCCATGGATGCATATCAGAATGAAAACAACTCTTTAATTGTGAAGATGGTTCAGGATGACATTGTGTCATGGAATGCTTTGATTTTAGGCCTACTTGGCCTAAGTGGATATTCAAGAAAAGCTTTGGAAACTATAGACAGAGCGCTGGCCATGGGGTCAACAAATAATATCAAATTCTTTGCAATACTGGGATCTTGGAAGCAAAAGGTGATCTCGTTGATGATAGACTCAAATAAATGTACAACATACATGTGCACATGTCCAAGCTGAATCTAGCTGCTCCTAAACGATGGGGTTGCAATTGAGGTTTATGCTGCTGGCAGAGATGCCTCTGCCGCTCATTCTTAGTGTAACTTCTTTATGCAATAATAGAAGGAAATCTCATAAATCATCAATAAAAATGTCTGAAAAGCTTTCATTTCATCTTCTAGTTCAGTTGTTTTAGTTCCTTTGTCCATTATTGATGCAACCATGTAAACATTGGGAAGTTCCTCCAAAAAGCATTATTAGTGACTAAGAGAAGTGCAAGACTGTGAAGATATTCCATTACGTCGCAGAAAATATTCAATGATGGCATGACTAATTATTATCTTTGATGTACCATCACATCTGCAACTTGTCAATTTTTTCCCGACTTTCTTTATAAATTTCTGAAAGCAAAAAACCATATATTATAAGATAGGCATCTATGTGTTGGTGGTTTGATATTTGAAACATTGTACAATAGTAAAATCATTGACATGAAAGTATGATATCAAAAAGTTGAAAGACAGTGGATTCCTATGCTCCAACTGCAATAGCATAAGCATGACCTTATCTTTGTCTATTTTAATAATTTAATCTGTTCAACAATGAAGTAAAGCAGTTGCACTTGCAAGCTAATACATGCAGGAAAGAGGATGGTCTCACTACCCAAATGGTGAGTGAATCATGTGATGGATAAATTAATAAATAAAGTTGTATTCTTAAATCTTCATCCTCATGTCACACATTCTAGTATTAATCATGAAAGCAAAACGCCTATAATTCTGACGCATTGACATAAGAAAACATTGCATAGCAAGCGGGTAGAACACAAAGTTATCATGCCTAGCTTCATATCATACAATAGGATATAAGATGCAGTCAGTTAACTTTATTTCAAGATTTCAGCTATCTGCCTATTACTCACAACGAGGTCAACACCTGGATCAAGGGCCCAAAAAGGAAATCAAATTCAGATATGCAGTAGGATCCCCGTTGCCTCCAAGGGCAATGGGTGCACTTGTGTTCAAAATAATTGTCAAGTACTGAAATAACACATGAAGCCAATCTGGAGAAGATCATATCAATGGAACATATTTTGTTTATTGGGACAAGGGACAAATGCAAGTTAAGAAAACCAAGTAAAAGAAAGATGAGGAAAAGAAAGAGAAAAACATAGTAACAGTGTCATGAACGACGACTCTAAAGCCAGCTACCATGGCTGATCACGATACAAGATTTCGGTTAGGCTTTTCCACAAACATTTTGGGAGCATCTTCCATTCAGTAGTAAAAAGCCCAAATCCAATAACCCAGTCGTTGCCATTTGCAACAAATCTCAATATCAGACAATGCAAAAGGGGTTTTAGCTACCATTGACAATAGAATCGAACAATAGAGAGAGGGGAGAGAGAGAGAGAGAGAGTGAGAGAGATGGGAATAGACCAATACCTGGAATGCAGATGGTCACCCTGCTCGAGGATGCCTGCTGAGAAGCTGCAAGTGATGCTGTGGCGGTCGCCCTCCAGCGGAGATGAAGGAGAAGGAGAGAAGATGGGGGAGAAGACAGAGATGGAGGAGAAAGAAATGCTCGGGGGGTGGAGACAGAGGAGGAGGAGAGGAAGAGATAGGTCGAGGGCAAGGAGAGCTCGGGGTCGCGGGAGGCTATTCCGTGTTGCTTCGTGGGAAACCACGAAACGCAATGGAACTCTTTAGCCTTTTATACATCTTGTTCTTTGTCCATTACGTCTTGAGCGTTCTTTGTCCAATGTTTGTGTTGATTTCACTAAAACAAAATGCGTTTGTTCTGTTCCATGGTGTTCCAATGTCATCAAACAACCTCTTACGTACACTTTACCTCTTTATTTAACCAAACTCTCTATGGAATGTCTCCATATAAAGACACTAAAAGAGAGATCTATTTATCAAATAAATTGCATTGTGCATTGCCTCTCGCCAAAAGTACTTAAGCAACTTCGAGCTACATAACAAACTTTTGATTCTCTCAACTATAGTTTTGTTCATCATTTTTGCAACTCCATCCTGGTGTAGAGTATATGGAATTATCTTTTCATGTCTAAGATCATGCTTAAGACAATATTCTCATAAAGAATAAGTTATATACTCACTACGATTATATGTACGTAGTCTCTTCATCTTCTTACCTATCTCACACTCAATCATGCATGAAAAGTCATGAAGATATTACTTAGTTTTTATTTTCCACTGTGAAGGCTCATACCTTCCTAGAGATAGGATGTTCCACCTTTAAATGTCATATTTATTGGTCCACATACATCTGAATAAGCTAAATCTAATACATGTTTAGTTTTTGAAGAACATGTTTTTTGAAGAGAAATTCTTTGCAATTTACTAACTTAGCAATGATCACAATTAGGGCTGAACACGAGCCGAGTCGAGCCCGAGCTCGGTCAGCTCGAACTCGGCTCGACTAAGTAATACACGAGCTCGACTTGGCTCAAAATCGAATATAGCTCGACTATCTTGGCTCGAACTCGACTCGATAGTGACTTGTCGAGCTCGAGCTCGACTCGATTAAGCTCGTTTAACTACTCATCCTTACTTGTTGAGCTCGAGCTCGATAAGCTCGTTTAACTACTCATCCTTACTTGTTGAGCTGGAGCTCGATTAAGCTCGATAAGCTCGTTTAACTACTCATCCTTACTTGTTGAGCTGGAGCTCGATTAAGCTAGATAAGCTCGTTTAACTACTCATCCTTCCTTGTTGAGCTCGAGCTCGATTAGCTCGATTTACTCGTTACCACGTAGACAGTAAGCGCAGAAAGCTTGAACAAAAATGAAAAAAAAGGTTGCAACAGCAATTTCACCTAATTACTTTGCAAGCTATGTGACAACATTTCAGATGTGCAATAGCCTTCTCCTTGGCTTAGAGAAACATATAAAAAACATAATGTTTGAGCATTTCAAGTCACGGTATATTAATATTACAGGAGGATTAGCTTTGTCATCCATGGCCCCAGTAAAATCTTACTATAGTTTAGAAATTTACTGGGTGCTCAAAAAAAAATGTTGGCTTGTTATCCCCATGATGCATGTAAAACAGTAAATGGTTCGCACAGAGGATACAACCTGATTAGCTCTCTCCTAATCTCATTTGTACTCTACTAAGACCTACAGTTGTTAAGGCAGAACCGATTCCAAATAAGTTGGGGACTGTTTACATTAATCTAAATGCTGCCTTTCGAAGTTGGGCCAGCAGTATTTCCAGTGCCAGTACTATTCACAGCTCCAGAAGATGAATGTTGCTTTCTTTTCCTGTTGCTCTATTTACATGACAGAATGAGAGGAAAAAATTGACTCAAATAACAAAGAAAAGTAAATAGAATATGCTCATCTGCACCAACTCTCCAGACTGTACCTTCAGGACCATGCATGTAAAAATACAAAACAAGCAAATAATGTGAACAAAAAAGGACCAACCTGCTGCAATTGCTGTAGCTGCAATTGCTGTAGCTGCAACTGACCAGATTGTTGTTGTTGTACTGAAGAATGCTGCATCTGATCCATGTACCCCTGATCATTAAAAAAAAGGTAGTGAAAAAGTTCAAAGTCTAAAAAAAACAATTTTTTGTTCAAAAGATTCCTAAAAAATGAATCTCACTCATATGGACCTACCTTTTTGCCATGTTTCAAGCAGTTCGCCTTCATGTGTGATGATTCTTTAAAACTAAGTGAATAGGCAGTCCACACCCATAACTGGAGCAGTTGAAACTTGCCAAAAAGAAGGTTAGGAACTTAGGAAAGATTTAGTATTTTGTGCTAATCAAGTGCTCCTAACAATTCTTGACAAGATTTTTGAGATGAGTCGCTCAATTTCCAAGCAGGATTTATCAAGTTCTCAAGGATGCAAGAAAGTTCCAAATGTGATTGAGATCTTACAGATTTTAGAAATAAAATGCCCATTGGTACTAGAAAAATACAAACAAAAAAATTACCATCACCTCACGAGCCATCTCTGACTTTTGGGAATGTATATAGTCTATCTGATGAGACAATGGAAGCCTACGTCCTAATACATCTATAAAACAATTTCAAAACCTTCACCACTATTGTTTCTCACAAATAGCAGCCATCATCTCACTCAAATTGCTTGTTTACTATAAAATTATTTGGGGAACTCCAAAATCCAAATCAAGGTAAGAAACCAAATAGTCAATATCAGCCTGTTAATTATTTACTTGAATACAATCCTCCTTATTTAGGAATAGAACTTCAAGTTTAGTTCTGTTACTTCTACATCACAGCTTTTTGCTTCATCATGAATAAACATCTTTGTGTAAATTTGCATTTATACACATAAAAATGTTTAGCAGCCGATCTGCAGAACAGGACTTTTCCTTTTTGCATCATCACAGCACTGAGAGGTTTCTTCTAGGTGGATACGAACTCTTTAGCTGGCTCAAGTATAAATAAACAAAGCAAGAAGCTTATTTTTGCAACCTCATGCAATATCAAACTGCAAAACAATAACATTATCAATATCAATCCAATAAAATAAATGCAGGACTTAGAATATCCAATATACGTAACTGCAAAGCTTGCCATCTAAAGAGAGCAAAACCTGTTAACACCAAGCTGCAAAACATCATTCAAATAGAAGCAACTTCACTAGCAAAGCGACTTTTACTGGCTTAGCATATGCAATCATATTAAACATATCATCTGGAATGCGATCCAACAGACAACAAGCGCTCCAGCAAGAGATGATTCTTGCACAGAAGGTGAATGCAGCAGAAAAAAAACAAGAGGGCAGGCGAAGTGCTCCTCTTCGGTGCCCTAAAAAACAGAGGGCAACAGAGAGCGATGTGCTCCTCTTTGGTGCCTCCTCTTTGCTGCCTTAAAAAGCAGAGGGCAATAGAACGATGTGCTCCTCTTTGGTGCCCTAAAAAAACAGAGGGCAAAATGCGAGCGGTGTGCCCTGCGATGTTCCCTTCTAGCGACAACCGGTAAGAGCAAGATGACAGTACCTTTTGTCGAGTCCGTGGTTGGATGATCGCCAGAAGAAATGAGCGAGGAGCAGAGGATAGCGGTGTGACTCCGACAATAGGGCAAGTGCTTGGCTTGGTGTGGCTGTAACCAGGGCCCATCAAACGCGGAGAGCACACGCAGGGCAGCAGGAGCGAGCACAGGCGGAGAAGAGAAGGAGAAGTCAGAGAGAGGGAGAGTCAGAGTCGAAGAGAGGGAGAACGAAAAGAAACCCTAGAAGGAGAAGTCAGAGAGAGGGAAACTCGGGAGTCGGGAGTCGAAGAGAGGGAGAACAAAAGGAAACCCTAAAACTTCTTTCCTGCCTGAGAAGTGAAAAGAAGTGAGTCTGAACCGGTTTTTTTAAAACCGGTTCATTAACTGATCGAGTTGAGTCGAGCTTTAACGAGTTCACTCAAGTGAACTCGAACTCGGCTCGATTAACTAATCGAGTCGACTCGTCAACTCGAGCTCGACTCGTTTAATTAATGAAGCAGCTCGTTTAACTTACGAGTCGAGTTCGAATAGCTCGACTCGTTGTGCACCCCTAATCACAATGAAACAATTGTACATCATTTTTCTTTGGTAACAAATTCTTCTTAACAAGCAAATTGATTCCTCTATGATTCATGTAGTCTAGCCTCCTATGTCATAAATTTGACAAAGTACTATCAGTAATTGCATTTACCTTAACACTACTGATTCAAGACTTCATACCGTACAAATAGACAAATCTACTACTTTTAGCTAACACTAAAGCCTCCTTTGTCAATTTCCAACCAAGTTAACTAAAAGAAGTACAAAATTCATCTTCACTTAGTTTCTCTGCAAAAAACAGATTCATTCAAAGATTTGATACATGTCTCACATCTCTCAAAGTCAATTTGTATTTTGTGTTCGTTTCAATGCAAACATCTCTTACCCCAATAATCTTTGAAGTGTCATAGTTGTCCATGTGCACTACTCCAAGACCACATGCCCTGTAGGATAAGAAGAAATCTATACATGGTGTGGCATGATATGATCCCCTTGTATTTAATATATATGTAGAATCACCATTTTTAACTATATGACAATCATTTTTCTCAAATACAACTAGTACTACTACCTCATCACATAAAACAACTATAGTGTATTTTTTTAGTTTCTTATTCTTTTGACTCTTCTTTTCCCATTTTTTTTTTCTTACCATTTTTTGCAATCAATCTTTTTATAACCAGACATAAACATAATAAAAGTATTTACCTGTCATCTAGGGTATTGATTTGGACATGAATTTTGATATGTTATGCTATTTATTACAGTTCTTCTGTCTTAAGACCTAACCCATTCGATTTCTAAAAAGTCTTATGTCCCATCACTAGCACTTGTGAGCTAGTGGAACCAAGATATTTTTTCTTTGTCTCTTCATTTAAAATACTGCTAGTTATATGCTTCATCATTAACATACTATCTAGAGCAAAGTTTTTCAAAGAAACTACTAGAGTCTCACAACTATGTGAAAGAAAACTAAACAATAAAAGTGTCTGCAACTCATCATCTAACATCATTTTTATGGCTGACAACTGATTAATTATGCTCTACACCTCATTCAAATTCTCTGGCACAGAGCTCCCCTCCCTAAGTTTGAAATTTACCAATTGCCTGATAAAAAAGACATTGTTTTTAGTTGCTATTCTCTCGTAAAGATTGTGCAACTTTTTCCATAATGACTTCGTACTCATCTTTGCAGATCCCAAATGAAAAACATTGTAATTTAACTATTGTTTGATGATGCCAATGGTTTTCATGTCCAATAGTTTTCATTTATTATGTGCCATATTTGTTGGCCTCTTGTTCTTAATGGGTGCATACGAATCTTTACAATAAAGCAAATCTTTCATTTTTACTTTATGTATAGTCCAATTGTTTCCATTTAGAGATATCATCCTAGTGGGGGTCAACTTTATGTTTCAATAAAAATAAACATTACAAATCTAGCTCTATGATGCCAATGTGTTATATGGGTTTTCCCCAACAAACCATATATCAATCAATTATGCAGCTGACGACAACTTTTAGCATCAACATAGCAGTCTAAACAAGCTGGTTTTATAAGAGGGACTGCACTAAACTGCTGAAAATCAAAATCACCGGCTGCTAGCAAAAGGTTGAGTTCCCAACACCAATATTGTAGTAATATATCAAAATTATATGCCAGAAAACAAGATACACCAATATATGTGGGAAAACACTAATATACGTGAAAAAACACCAAACTACATGGCCCATATATATATATATATATATATATATATATATATATATATATATATATATATATATATATATATATATATATATATATATATATATATATATATATATATATATATATGTTTTCAAAGAGACAATACAATAGCATCGATTTGTGTTGTTATTCTTGCAAAGAATAACATAAATCACCTTAAAAGAATGAACTCATAAGAAGAAAACTACAAGAAAAGAAATCACCATGTGTTCTTCTTTTCTTCTCCTTGTTTTCTTCACTTCCTTTCTGTGCACATATATTCGCCTTGAAATGGGTGTGCACATTTTGAGACTTGACGTGTGAGAGTATGAAGGTTTCAGCAAGTATGATGTTTTCATGTAAATGCACCATACTAACTACCAGTTACAGGATAAGGCATGTCGGAAGAAACCGACTAGGTTAGTCATGCTTCATTTGCAAGCTCAGGTGTTTTTTTGTGCCTTAAATTTTGAGAATTGTGCCTGAAATGCTTGTATGTTTGTCAACTATTGTTGTTTACACATGTCAATTCAGCTTCAGCATGTAAAGGCATTATTCTATGAGACCCGGCTACATTGTCTGACTCTTCTTTGACTGCTTGTCACCTCTTAGTAAACACCTTTTTATCGTAAAACCAGTCCCTAATATGGTGTTGTCGCGTTTAATTTTTCAAATTCTTATCACGTCCTTGTAAACACGATTTTATTTTAGTGTATCGTAAAACCAATACTATAGTTGCGAAATAGTAATCTGTTTGTTAGAATGAATGCTTATCGGCTCTCAGTAAACGACCTTTTATCATCAAAGCAGTCTATAAAGTGTTTGTTGTGATTGGAACATGTATGCCATCTCTTGCTTTAGCCGTGTGTTGGCGATTGCAAGGAACCTCCACTGTTCTCTCAAGCAGTAGTTTACTTATTAATTAGCAGTTGATGCAACTGTATTTCATATTACACTTGATCATTTGGTCCATTTTCTTTTGTCCAAAATGTTGTGATTTTTAACTCAATCAATACCATATTTTTTCATTTTTTTCAAGCTCGCCGTATTATACCTGAGAAAAACACTCTCTGCTCTCTTAGTACTGTTCACTACCTTTGTAGAAACTAATGCTCTGTTTCATAGAGATGGAACAGAACCCCAAAAGATGTTGTTGCATCAGATATTTTTAAATATCTTAACCTCTGATTTTGCAAAACTTGACTCAGGATTGTAGCCTTGTGCAAAACTACTTAAATTTGCAGTGTAGAACTTGCTTCCAAATGAATATCTGAATATCTATTTGGAATCTGGAAAGAAGTATGGAAGCAAATGGCAACTAGTTGTGAATGGAAGGGAAACCATGTTTTCGATCTCTAGATAAATATAACATGTACGAGAAATAAGATCTGCACTGCAGTGGAAGATTGATGCAAGAAAACCTCATCCATACAACTTCATACTCTGTTTATGAGTCTCTTGTTTTAAGTTGGAAAAAATTCATTTCACAGGAACAGGGTGCTACGAACAGACAACACATCTATTATAAAAAGGAACAAACTAGACAACCTCTGGCAAAACAAAAGAAATCCTACATACCCAAAAATCCTTTCTTTGTTAGCCACCCATCTTAACCTAAAGAATTCCATCCAAACGCCTCCGTGCCTATCCCTGAAAATTTGTTCTGATAAACTATAAAACTGAGTATTTTGTGTATACCTTGTTCAATCAATCAGAAAAAATAAGACAATAATTTTTTCAATAATAAGGAAAAAACTAAATTAGTTAACGAGAACTGTCAAATTAATGTTAAGAAAAAGCTAGTGGACCTATGCAACGTTGATTTTTCTTAGCAGTTTGTATTTGCGAAACTAAAACGGATTTTAAGAAAAGTACTTTGTGGCAATGTACTATTATTTCTACTTTCTTGAGCGCACTTCCTCACTCCTCAGTGCATGAGTTGCAAGGAGCAATATGAATAGCCCTGGGTAGGGTTGCACAACGAGTCGAGCCAACTCGAACTCAGCTCGAAAAAACTTGGTGCGGCCTTAGCCTTGGGGCTAGTCTAGGATTTATGGACTTTTCAACCTTAGTGTGGTATAATGAATTTTAGGTCCACAGTTGGATCCCAAAGCCTTGAGGAAAAGGGTTCTGACAAACCCATGGACTTGCGATGAGTATGGATCAATAATATGGAATTTGATATCCAAAGCTACCAAACACATCCTAATTAGCAAATTGAAGCATTTAAATATCTCAAAGTAAATAGACTAATGCCTTGTTAACGGGGGCATGTGAAAGCAAATTGAATGAAGTTCTGATGGACATAGTATAGCTGGTCGGGCTGGTGGGAAAGTCCGATCATCATTTTGATTCCTATTAAGTTTATTCCTTCGAACGTCAAATGACAGATGCTACTTTGTATTTGGATTTAGATTTAGTAAAGCAACCAAAATCTAATCACTTCAAGAGGTGTCTGTAACTGGTTGGATTGATAGGCTGGTAAAAGCCTGGTTATTAGTTTTATTCTTGTGGGTGTTATTCTTTTGTACTACAAATGGTGGCAAGTGCTACTCTTAAACCGAAGAAGTAACCATAAATACACATAGGTCCTGAAACAATCATGAACCCTAAGGCAATCGGCTTCGACTTCGTGATAATGTCTCTCCCCCAACCAAAATCTAATATGTTTGCACCTATTTTCTCTCTCTCTCCTCATATATCCATCTAAACTACTTTAAATAAGTTAAAGACATCAATTAAAGAAATATGAAACCAGATAATATAATCAATATTGCGAGTTAGTGCCTTAGGGTTTTTATTCTCACACTACCCTTCCTTTTCTTTCACCCATTTTTAAATCTAAGTGCTATTTAGTCTTTTTTTTTTTTTTTTTTTCCTTTCCTTTCAATCTTTTCCCTTCATTTTCTATCCAAATAACTTTTTTAATCAACTCTTTCCCATCTTTTCCATTTCATTCTTTTCCCTCCCTTTCCTTTCCCTCCTACCACCTACCTACGACTGAGGCTATGCGGAGGAGGAAGAACGGAAGCGAAGAGAAAGAAGGAGCCCTATAATCTTCAGTCGAGCTTCGTCTGCGATCACCGATGGCGGACGAGGTGGAGGCGACGGCAGCAACCGTCGCCGAGCTGTCAGTGAATTCTGCTCCGTCATCGGAATTCCCGCCCGCAGAGGACTCTAAGAGCAAAAAGTACGCTCGATCGCCACGGGATTATGGTTTTCTTGTGTTGCACTGTTTGTTTCGCGTTTCCGCCTATTCTCTTACCCTGATTTTCCATTTTTTCTTGAATTTCATGTAGTGCTCTGAAGCGAGAAGCTAAGATGAAACAGAAGGAGGAAGAAAAGAGGCTCAAAGAAGAAGAGAAAAAGAAGAAGGCAAGTGCATGTGGTTCTCAATGACGTCTTTCATTGTCATTTTTCCTTGCTGATAGTGAAAGTAGAGTTCCTCTCGGGATCAATTTCATTTCTTTGTCCATCCGTCTATCTGTTCTTCGTATGAGGATTATGAATGATTTTCTATTTTGTTGGATAACCAAGATTTCGAGTTGGGCAGACCCCGACCGATACGATAAAACCAGAAATGGTACAATTTATCGATAAAGCGTACATTAAGAAAAGGAGGAGGTAAATATATCCATTTCATATTCCCATCCATAAAGTCGCCCGGTTTTTCGGTTGTTGTCAAGGAAGTTGTACTAGTAATGGCACCAAATCACCTCCACGCTGTTAAAACACAACAATCTGTGGCTAAGGCTTAGGAGATAACTGGTTTCCCGCGGTCACCCTGATATTCTCTACCATCATGGGCTTAGAATTTTCTGCTACCAAATTATTGGATAGTGGAACGCCTGCAACCACCATCTCCCAGCATCTCCATTGTGGTCTTGCCACCTGCAACGGCACCACAGTAGTTTCTCTATGTAACCATTTATTCACTCCAGATGAAGTCTGTCAAACATCAATACCTTTATACCTTTCATGGCAAGTCGTGAACATATGCAGACAGCCGCTTCTGGATGGATCTGTCTTGACTCTTGAAGAATGGGGATCACCTTCTTCAGAATCCGTTTGTCACGTTTGATGCTGGCTGAGAACTTCAGGTGTTCTCCTCCTAAGTTCCCATATTCATCTAGTTACCGGTTGCAGATCTTTGTGGTTTGTCTGCTATTTCAATCTCATCCTTTTCACTGGTGTGGTTTTTATAACCGCCGCATCATTACCTTTTTCCTACCAAATTGCTTGGTAACATTACTGTATACGGCTCTCGCAAGCTTACATTCCATGAAGTCTGAAGATTCGATTACCTGGGCCATGCTCCCTCTGACAAAGGAAAATTTAAACTCTTGTTTTTCTCGCTTATCGGAGTGATCAAGTCATCAACAACTGAAAACTTCAATGTATCTGCAGTCACGAGAATAATTTTGCTACCCCACGCCCCCCCCACCCCCCCACCCCCACCCCTTGGTAGACATTAACTGGCAGTCATATCCTTCTTTGTGATCATTGCTTATGATAAGATCCAAACCTTTTCTTTTTTGGTGCAATAAGATGTTATTGTTAGTTACACTAGTACCCGAGGACTCATGACCAACTTTGACTCGATTAAGTCAACCATTCACCTCTCCCTATGTATAAGGGCTAGTCCACCCATCCAAGTATCCAACAGACAAATCTACTTTATCTGGACCACAGAGCAGTGAGCACCAAACATGATGTAGTAAAGCTTTTGGATAGATATTGGTCTCTAATAAGGTTTGAGTCATCTGGCCAAGAATCAGCATAGGAGGTAGACATCATCCTCTTTTTTTTTTGGTGGTGTGTGTGTGTGTGTTTGGAGGGGAGGGGGGGGGGTGATGGAGTTTCAAAATTTTGAAAAAAGGGCGAAAGGGCCTTTTTAAGGAAATTTTATATGGTACCTCTGCCAGTTGGGCTTCACTTGTGCCAAGGATTAGATGACTCAGTAACCAGATTCTCAACTAATTTGGCAGAAAGAGTCAAGTTATGATCTCTCAGTTTCTTTCATGTGTGAGGTCTAAGATACCTCTGGAAGATGCATGACTGTCCCAAATATTAATTATTTATTTCAGGCTTTTCAGCTAATTTTGTGAAATTTTTCTGTTGTTGTTTTTAATTTATTTTCTGTTTTTTCATAGTCATTTAGTTTTAGGATATGAAAGGAAATTGTTAGTATTTCGCAAGCTTAACACTATTATTGGGGGCACTAAGGACCAACTACTCTATCTAGTTCTAGTTGTGGCTAATTTAGCTAAATCACTGTAGTGGCTTTCCAATGAAGAAAGTTGTACCATGGTCAATCTGTGTTAGCAGTTCCAGCACAACACATTTTAAATGTGTTTAAGATCTTTGTTCTCCATTTTATGTTACTTTTGACATTTTTAGAAATGACTTTGAATTGTTAGCAATGTTTTCTTGTAACAAAATAATGTGAAAATAATTTCAGAATTTATTCTATTATTTTATTATTTTGTAATTTTTTGAACTTCCAATATTTTCATAAGAACAAAGAAATTTTCAGTTTTCATGGGTACCTGAGAAAAATCTCTCAGATAATCTGAGAACAATGTTTATGACAATTTAATGAGAACAACCTGGTTGTGCAATTATTTCGTGGTGCGATGGACATAATTTGTGAAATGCTTTTTAAAATGACAAGTCCATGAATAGTGCTTTAAGTTGTTTCATATGTTTCTGATATTTTAAAGGTGTCTAGTGCTTAGTGTTACTTTTCTTTCTCTGTTATTGTCATTCCTTTTGCATTTCTTGTTACTATTCCAACATGGTTCAAATGTGTGAAAGGTTTATGAGCAATATGTTTGCCATGGAAAAATGTCTCCCACATCCAAAGTTATTTTTGCACTTCTTAGTTGCATCTGTTATATTCTTATGCAGGCTGCCGCTGCAGCAAGTTCACAGGCTCAAAAACCGCATGCAACAGATGATGATGACCTGGATCCAACGGTCTATTCCCAACTTTCTCTACTGTCATTCTTGTATCTGAAATTCATTAAGTCTCTCTTATTTACCTTCGTTATGCGTACCTTTGATAGTCATTTGATGGGCTCTAAAAATAACAGGATTAGTCTGTGTGTGTCTGTCCATACACACACATGTAAATCCATAGTACATAGTAAATACAATGCATATGTATGTCTATGAGCATGTTTTCTTATGTCAGCATAGTGAGTATCTTTTCTTTTCTATTTGTTGCTGCAGCAATACTATGAAAACAGGTTGAAAGCCCTTGAAGCTTTAAAGACATCTGGAGTCAATCCATATCCTCATAAGTTCCATGTATCTCTGTCCATAAATGCATATGTTAAGAAGTATGAAGGCTTAAACAATGGCGAGCACCGGGAAGACATTACTGAATCTCTATCTGGTACTTGAGTTTGATTTTCTGGCTAGTTACTCCTTATATGTGCTATGCAACTTTTATTTTTGTAACATTTAAGTTTCATCTATTAGGGAGAATTTTAAACAAGCGAACTTCTTCATCAAAATTGTATTTCTATGATCTGCATGGTGGAGGGGTCAAAGTACAAGTCATGGCTGATGCCAGGTACCTGAGTCATGTTTCGCTTTCACTATGAAATGTTTCTTACATCATGCTTCAGTTG
>JAANDH010001876.1:2999-19078 GCA_011799765.1 Nymphaea thermarum | reverse complement strand
AATGATCTAAGGGATTGAAATCACAAGTTTGTATCATAAAAGTGAGATTTAATTTATTCATTTGATCACACATATTAAATTGAATGTGCTTAACATGTTGTTACATTCATATTTAATGATTTAGTGGATTGAAGTCATAAGTTTAATTGAAAATGAATGAGATTCAAGTGCTCACTTAAAGTAAATCTAATGTGTTTCAGGTGTTATTACATCTATAATGAATGATTTAAATGGTTGAAATCACAAGTTCATATGAATACAAATGGGATCTATGCATTAGTTTGATATGTTACAGTTAATCCAATGAGTTCAACTTGTAGTTACATATATAACGAACGATATAAGAGATTGAAATCACAAGTTTGTATCAATACGAGAGAGATTTAATTGATTCATTTTATCACACATACTTAATTAAATGTGGTTAACTTGTTGTTACATCTACGTTGAATGATTTAGGGGATTGAAATCAAGTTTGTATCAAAATGAGTGAGATTCAACTCATTCATATGATCCCTTATAGTTAATCTAATATGCTTCAATTAAACTTGTGACTTCAATCCACTAAATAATTCACTAAATCTCTCTCGTATTGAAGCAAACTTGTGATTTTAATCTCTTAGATCATTCGTTAGAGATGTAACTACAAGTTCGACTCATTGGATTAGATATAAGGGATCAAACAAATGCATTGGACCCATTTGTAAACATAAAAACTTGTGATTTTAATCATTTAAATAATTCATTATAGACTTTATAACAAGTGAAACATATTAAATTAACTATAAAGGATCATATGAATAAGTTGAATCTCACTTATTTTGATACAAACTTGATTTCAATCCACTAAATCATTCAATGTAGATGAAACAACAAGTTAACCACATTCAATCATGTATGAATGATCAAATGAATCAATTAGATATCTCTTGTATTGATACGAACTGGTGCTTTCTATCTCTTATACCGTTCATTACAGATGTAACTACAAGTTCAACTCATTGGCTTAATTGTAAGATATCGAACTAATGCCTACATATCATCTGTATCCATATGAACTTGTGATTTCAACCATTGAAATCATTCATTTTAGATATAATAACATGTGAAACACATTAGATTTACTGTAAGTGAGCAATTGAATCACTTAAATCTCATTCATTTTCAATTAAACTTGTGATTTCAATCAACTAAATCATTAAATATGAATGTAACAACATGTTAAGCACATTGAATTTAATATGTGTGAGGAAATGAATCAAATAAATCTCACTTTTATGATACAAACTTGTGATTTCAATCCCTTAGATCATTATTATGGATGTAACATCAAGTTCAAGTGATTGGATTAGCCACAAGGCAGCAAACTAATGCATAGATCCTATTTGTATACATATAAACTTGTGATTTGAAACATTTAAATCATTCATTATACATGTAATAACAACAGAGACACATTAGATTAGTTATGAGTGAGCAAATGAATCACTCGAATCTCATTCATTTTCATTTAAAGTTGTGATTTCAATCCACTAAATCATTCTATATGGATNCTATGGATGTAATAAGAAGTTAAACTCATTGAATTAGATACAAGGGATCAAACAAATACTTTAGTCCCATTTGTATCCATGTAAAATAGTGATTATAATCATTTAAATCATTCATTATGGATATTATAACAAGTGAATATTAGATTAACTATAAGGGATCATATGAATGAGTTGAATCTCATTCATTTTCATACACACGTGTGATTTCAATCCACTAAATCATTCAATGTGAATGTAACAACACGTCAACTACATTCAATTGAATATGTGTGATCAAATGAATCAATTAAATCTCTCTCGTATTAATACGAACTTGTGATTTCAATCTCTTAGATCTTTCATTAAAGATGTAACTACAAGTTCATTCAAATAAATATGTGTGGTCAAGATAATCGCTTAAATCCCACTCGTATTGATAGGAACATGTGATTTCAATCCCTTAAATTGTTCACTATTGATGTAGCAAGAAGTTAAACTCATTAGATTAGATACAAGGGATCAAACAAATGCTTTGGTCCCATTTGTTTTCATGTAAAATAGTGATTTTAATCATTTAAATCATTCATTATAGACATTATAACAAGTGAATATTAGATTAACTACAAGCATGTGATTTCAATCCACTAACATTGAATTGTAACAACAAGTTAACCACATTCAATTAAATATGTGTGATCAAATGAATCAATTAAATCTCTCTCGTATTAGTATGAACTTGTGATTTCAATATCTTTGATCGTTCGTTAGAGATGTAACAACAAGTTCATTCAATTAAATGTGTGGTCAAGAGAATCACTTAGATCCCACTCGTATTGATAGGAAGTTGTGATTCCAATTCTTTAAATGGTTCACTATAGATGTAACAAGAAGTTAAACTCACTGGATTAGATACAAGAGATCAAACAAACGCATTGGTCCCATTTCTAAACCTATAAACTAGTGATTTTAATTATTTAAATAATTCATTATAGACATTATAACAAGTGAAACATATTAGATTAACCAAAAGGGATCATATAAATGAGTTGAATCTCATTCATTTTCATACAAACTTGTGATTTCAATCTACTAAATAATTCAATGTGAATATAACATCAAGTTAACCACATTCAATTAAATATGTGTGATCAAATGAATCAATGAAATCTCTCTCGTATTGATGTGAATTTGTGATTTCAATCTCTTGGATCATTCGTTAGAGATGTAACTACAAGTTCAACTCATTGGATTAGAAATAAGAGATCAAAAAAAATGAATTGGTTACATTTGTGTCCATATAAACTAAAGATTTTGATAATTTAAATCATTCATTATAGACATTATAACAAGTAAAACATATTAGATTAACTAAAAGGGATCATATGAATGAGATGAATCACATTGATTTTCATACAAACTTGTGATTTTAATCATTTTAATCATTTATTATAGATGTAATAACAAGTGAGACACATTAGATTAAATATAAGTGAGCAATGAATCACTTGAATCTTATTCATTTTCTTTTAAACTTGTGATTTCAATTCATTAAATCATTCAATATAGATGTAACAAAAAGTTAAGCACAACTAGTTTAAATATGTGTGATTAAGAGAATCACTTAAATCCCACACATATTGATTGGAACTTGTGATTTTAATCTCTTAAATCGTTCACTATAGATGTAACAAGAAGTTAAACTCATTGGATTACAAACAAGGGATCAAACAAATGCGTTGGTCCCATTTCTATACATATAAACTAGATATTTTAATCATTTAAATAATTCATTATAGACATTATAACAAGTAAAACATATTAAATTAACCAAAATGGATCATGTGAATGAGTCGAATCTCATTCATTTTCATACAAACATGTGATTTCCATCCGTTAAATCATTCAATGTGAATGTAACAAAAAGTTAACCACATTCAATTAAATATGTGTGATCAAATAAATCAATTAAATCTCTCTTGTATTGATTCAAACTTGTGATTTCAATCTCTTTGATTTTTCGTTAGGGATGTAACACAAGTTCAACTCATTGGATTAAATACAAGGGATCAAACAAATGCATTGGTCCCATTTGTATCCATATAAACTAGTAATTTTAATCATTTAAATCATTCATTATAGACATTATAATAAGTGAAACATTTTAGATTAACTATAAGGGATTATATGAATGAGTTGAACCTCACTCATTTTGATACAAACTTGATTTCAATCCACTAAATCATTCAATGTAGATGTAACAACAAGTTAACCACATTCAATTAAGTATGTGTGATCAAATGAATCAATTAAATCTCTCTTGTATTGATTCGAAGTTGTGATTTCAGTCTCTTATATCGTTCATTATAGATGTAACTACAAGTTTATCTCATTGAATTAACTGTAAAATATCAAATTGATGTATAGATCCCATTTGTATCGATATGAACCTGTGAGTTCAACCATTTAAATCATTCATTCTAGATGTAATAACATGTGAAACACAATAGATTTACTGTAGAGCAATTGAATCACCTGAATCTCATTCATTTTCAATTAAACTTGTGATTTCAATCCACAAAATCATTAAATAAGAATGTAACAACTTGTTAAGCGCATTCAATTTAATATGCTTGATCAAATGAATCAATTAAAACTCACTTTTATGATAGAAACTTGTGATTTCGATCCCTTAGATCATTATTATAGATATAACAAGTTCAACTGATTGGATTAGCTACAAGAGATCAAACTAATGCATGGATCCAATTTGCATACATATAAACTTGTTATTTTAATCATTTAAATCATACATTATAGATGTAATAACAAAAGAGACACATTAGATTAGTTATGAGTGAGCAAATGAAACACTTGAATCTCATTCTTTTTCATTTAACGTTGTGATCTTAATCCACTAAATCATTTTATATGGATGTAATAACAAGTTAAGCATATTTAACTAAATATGTGTGATAAAAAGAATCATTTAAATCTCAATCGTATTAATAAGAACTTGTGATTTCAATCCCTTAAATCATTCACTATGGATGTAATAAGAAGTTAAACTCATTGGATTAGATACAAGGGATCAAACAATTACATTTGTCCCATTTTTATCCTTATAAACTAGTGATTTTAATTCCGCAAGTCATTCATTATAGACATTATAACAAGTGAATATTAGATTAACAATAAAGGATTAACTTGTGATTTCAATCTACTAAATCTTTCAATGTCAATGTAACA
This sequence comes from Nymphaea thermarum, assembly GCA_011799765.1. Lineage (NCBI taxonomy): Eukaryota > Viridiplantae > Streptophyta > Magnoliopsida > Nymphaeales > Nymphaeaceae > Nymphaea > Nymphaea thermarum. The sequence continues at coordinate 14,300 of JAANDH010001876.1, read as the reverse complement.
ACAAGTTAACCACATTCAATTAAATATGTGTGATCAAATGAATCAATTAAATCTCTCTCGTATTGATACGAACTTGTGATTTCACTTTCTTAGATCGTTCGTTAGGTATGTAACTACAATGTCAACTCATTGGATTAGTTACAAGGGATGAAACAAATGCATTGGCCCCATTTGTATCTATATAAACTAGTGATTTTAATCATTTTAATGATTCATTATAGACATTATAACAAGTTAAACATATTAGATTAACAATAAAGGATCATATGAATGAGTTGAATCTCATTCATTTTCATACAAATGTGTGATTTCAATCCACTAAAACATTCAATGTGAATGTAACAAAAAGCTAACCATATTCAATTAAATATGTGTGATCAAATGAATCAGATGAATCTCTCTCGTACTGATACGAACTTGTGATTTCAATTTCTTAGATCCTTCGTTAGATATGTAACTACAAATATGTTTTACTTGTTATAATGTCTATAACGAATGATTTAAATGATCAAAATCTCTTGTTTATATGGGTAGAAATGGGACCAACGCATTTATTTGATCCCTTATATCTAATCCAATGAGTTGAACCCGTAGTTACATCTCTAACGAATGATCTAAGAGATTGAAATTACAAGTTCGTATCAATGCGAGAGGGATTTAATTGATTCATTTGATCACACACATTTAATTGAATGTGGTTAACTTGTTGTTATATTCACGTACAATAATTTAGTGGATAGAAATCACAAGTTTGTATGAAAATGAATGAAATTGAACTCATTAAAATGATCCCTTGTAGTTAATCTAATATTCACAAGTTATAATGTCTAGAATGAATGATTTAAATTTTTAAAATCACTAGTTTATATGAATACAAATGAGACCAATGCATTTGTTTGATCCCTTGTATCTAATCCAATGAGTTTAACTTCTTATTACATCAATAGTGAATGATTTAATTTTTGAAATCATAAGTTCCTATCAATACGTGTGGAATTTAAGTGATTCTCTTGATCACACATATTTAATTGAATGTGCTTAACTTGTTGTTACATCCATATAGAATGATTTAGTGGATTGAAATCACAAGTTTAAAAGAAAATGAATGAGATTCAGGTGATTCATTGCTCACTTATATTTAATCTAATGTGTCTCACTTGTTATTACATCTATAATGAATGATTTAAATGATTGAAATCACAAGTTTGTATGAAAATGAATGTGATTCGTCTCATTCATATGATCCCTTTAGATAATCTAGTATGTTTCGCTTGTTATAATGTCTAGAACGAATGAGTTAAATGATCAAAATCTCTGGTTTATATAGGTAGAAATGGGACCAACACATTTGTTTGATCCCTTATATCTAATCCAATGAGTTGAACTTGTAGTTACATCTCTAACAAATGATCTAAGAGATTAAAATTACAATTTTGTATCAATACGAGAGGGATTTAATTGATTCTTTTGATCACACATATTTAATTGAACGTGGTTAACTTGTTGTTATATTCAGGTTCAATGATTTAGTGGATTGAAATCACAAGTTTGTATGAAAATGAATGAGAATTAACTCAATCAAATGATCCTTTATAGTTAATCTAATATTCACTTGTTATAATGTCCATAATGAATGATTTAAATGATTAGAATCACTAGTTTATATGGATACAAATGAGACCAATGCATTTGTTTAATCCCTTGTATCTAATCCAATGAGTTGAACTTCTAATTACATCCATAGTGAATGATTTAAGGGATTGAAATCACAAGTTCCTATCAATACAAGTGGGATTTAAGTGATTCTCTTGATCACACATATCTAATTGAATGTGCCTAACTTGTTGTTACATCTATATTGAATGTTTTAGTGGATTAACATCACAAGTTTAAAAGAAAATGAATGAGATTCAAGTGATTCATTGTTCACTTATATTTAAACTAATGTGTCTCACTTGTTATTACATCTATAATGAATGATTTAAATGATTGAAATCACAAGTTTGTATGAAAATGAATGTGATTCGTCTCATTCATATGATCCCTTTTAGTTAATCTAATATGTTCAACTTGTTATAATGTCCATAATGAATGATTTAAATGGTTAAAATCACTAGTTTAGATGGATACAAATGATACCAACGCATTTGTTTAGATGGATACAAAGGATTGAAACCACAAGTTTCAATCAATACGAGTTCGATTTAAGTGATTCTCTTGATCACACATATTTAATTGAATGTGCTTAACTTGTTGTTACATCCATATACAATGATTTAGTGGATTGAAATTACAAGTTTAAAAGAAAATGAATGAGATTCAAGTGATTCATTGCTCACATATATTCAATCTAATGTGTCTCACTTGTTATTACATCTATAATGAATGATTTAAATGATTGAAATCACAAGTTTGTATGAAAATGAATGTGATTCATCTCATTCATACGATCCCTTTTAGTTAATCTAATACGTTCCACTTGTTATAATGTCCATAACGAATGATTTAGATGATCAAAATCTCTAGTTTATATAGGTAGAAATGGGACCAACGCATTTGTTTGATCCCTTATATCTAATCATGAGTTGAACTTCTACTTACATCCCTAACGAATGATCTAAGAGATTAAAATTACATGAACATATCAATACGAGAGAGATTTAATTGATTCATTTGATCACACATATTTAATTGAACATGGTTAACTTGTTGTTATATTCACGTTCACAAGTTTGTATGAAAATGAATGAGATTCAACTCATTCATATGATCCACTATAGTTAATCTAATATTCACTTGTTATAATGTCTACGATGAATGATTTAAACGATTAAAATCGGTAGTTTATATGGATACAAATGACACTAATGCATTTGTTTGATCCCTTGTATCTAATCCAATGAGTTTAACTTCTTATTACAACCATAGTGAATGATTTAAGAGATTGAAATCACAAGTTCCTATCAATACGAGTGGGATTTAAGTTATTTTCTTCGTCACACATATTTAATGGAATGTGCCTAACTTGTTCTTACATCCATATAGAATGATTTAGTGGATTGAAATCACATGTTTAAAAGAAAATGAATGAGATTCAAGTGATTCATTGCTCACTTATATTTAATCTAATGTGTCTCACTTGTTATTACATTTATAATGAATGATTTAAATGATTGAAATCACAAGTTTGTATGAAAATGAATGTGATTCATCTCATTCAAATGATCCCTTTTAGAAAATCCAATATGTCTTACTTGTTATAATGTCTATAACGAATGATTTAAATGATCAAAATCTCTAGTTTATATGGGTAGAAATGGGACCAACGCACTTTTTGATTTGTTATATATAATTCAATGAGTTCAACTTGTAGTTACATCCCTAACGAATGATCTAAGAGATTGAAATTACAAGTTCATATCAATACGAGAGCGATTTAATTGATTCATTTGATCACACATATTTAATTGAACGTGGTTAACTTGTTGTTATATTCATATTCAATGATTTAGTGGATTGAAATCACAAGTTTGTATGAAAATCAATGAGATTCAACTTATTTATATAACCCCTTATTGTTAATCTAATAAGTTAAACTTGTTATAATGTCTATAATGAATGATTTAAACAATTAAAATCACTAGTTTATGTAGATAAAAATGAGGCCAATGCATTCATTTGATCCCTTATAACTAATGCAATGAGTTGAACTTGTAGTTACATCTCCAACGAACGATCTAAAAGATTGAAATCACAAGTTCGTATCAATACGAGAGAGATTTAATTGTTTCATTTGATCACAAATATTTTATTGGTTGTGGTTAACTTATTGTTACATTCACATCGAATGATTTTGTATTTAAATTACAAGTTTGTGTGAAAATGAATGAGATTCAACTCATTCATATGATCCCCTATAGTTAGTATAATATTCACTTGTTATAATGTCTATAATGAATGATTTAAGTGATTAAACTCACAAGTTTATATTGATACAAATGAGACCAATGCGTTTGTTTCATCCCTTGTATCTAATCCAATCAGTTTAACTTCTTATTACGTCGATAGTGAAAAATTTAAGAGATTGAAATCTCAAGTTCCTATCAGTACGAGTGAGATTTAAGAGATTCTCTTGATCACACATATTTAATTGAATATGCTTAACTTGTTGCTACATCCATATAGAACGATTTAGTGGATTGAAATCACAAGTTTAAAAGAAAACGAATGAGATTCAAATGATTCATTGCTCACTTATATTTAATCTAATGTGTCTCACTTGTTATTACATCTATAATGAATGATTGAAATGATTGAAATCACAAGTTTGTATGAAAATGAATGTGATTCATCTCATTGATATGATCCCTTTTAGATAATCTAATATGTTTCACTTGTTATAATGTCTATAACGAATCATTTAAATGATCAAAATATCTAGTTTATATGGGTAGAAATGAGACCAACACATTTTTTGGTCCGTTATATCTAATCCGATGAGTTGAACTTGTAGTTACATACCTAACGAATGATCTAAGAGATTGAAATTACAAGTTCGTATCAATATGAGAGAGATTAAATTGATTCATTTGACCACACTTATTAAATTGAATGTGGTTAACTTGTTGTTACATTAACATTGAATGATTTTGTGGATTTAAATCACAAGTTTGTATAAAAATATATGAGATTCAACTCATTCATATGATCCCTTTTAGTTAATCTAATATGTTTCACTTGTTATAATGTCCATAACGAATGATTTAAATGATCAAAATCTCTAGTTTATATGGATACAAATGAGATCGATGCATTTGTCTAATCCCTTGTATCTAATCAAATGAGTTTAACTTCTTATTACATCTATAGTGAATGATTTTAGGGATTGAAGTCACAAGTTCCTATCAGTACGAGTGGGATTTATGTGATTCTCTTGATCACACATATCTAATTGAATGTTCTTAACTTGTTGTTATATCTATATTGAATGGTTTAGTGGATTGAAATCACAACTTTGAAAGAAAATGAATGAGATTCAAGTGATTAATTGCTCACTTATATTTAATCTAATGTGTCTCACTTGTTATTACATCTATAATGAATTATTTAAATAATTGAAATCACAAGTTTGTATGAAAATGAATGTGATTCATCTCATTCATATGATCCCTTTGAGTTAATCTAATATGTTTCACTTGTTATAATGTCCATAACGAATGATTTAAATGATGAAAATCTCTAGTTTACATGGGCAGAAAAGGGACCAACGCATTTGTTTGATCTCATATATCTAATCCAATGAGTTGAACTTGTAGTTACATCCCTAACGATTGATCTAAGAGATTGAAATTACAAGTTCGTATCAATACGAGAGGGATTTAATTGATTCATTTGATCACACATAATTAATTGAACGAGTTTAACTTGTTGTTATATTCACATTCAATGATTTAGTGGATTGAAATCACAAGTTCGTATGAAAATGAATGAGATTCAACTTATTCATCTGATTCCTTATTGTTTATCTAATATGTTTAACTTGTTAGAATGTCTATGATGAATTATTTATGCGATTAAAATCACTAGTTTATGTAGATGCAAATGAGACCAATGCATTCGTTTGATCCCTTGACTAATCCAATGAGTTGAACTTGTACTTACATCTCTAACGAACAATCTAAGCGATTGAAATACCAAGTTCATATCAATACGAGAGAGATTTAATTGATTCATTTGATCACACATATTTTATTGAATGTGGTTAATTTTTTGTTATATTCACATTGAATGATTTTATGGATTTAAATCACAAGTTTGTTTGACAATTAATGAACCCTTTTAGTTAATCAAATATGTTTCACCTCTTATAATCTCCATAACGAATGATTTAAATTATCAAAATCTTTAGTTTACATGGACACAAATGAGACCAATGCATTTGTTTGATCTCTTGTATCTAATCCAATGAGTTTAACTTCTTATTACATCTATAGTGAATGATTTAAGGGATTGAAATCACAAGTTCTTATCAATACAAGTCGGATTTAAGTGATTCTCTTGATCACACATATCTAATTGTATGTTCTTAACTTGTTGTTACATCTATATTGAATGATTTAGTGGATTGAAATCACAACTTTAAAAGAAAATGAATGAGATTCAAGTGATTCATTGTTCTCTTGTATTTAATCTAATGTGTCTCACTTGTTATTACATCTATAATGAATGATTTAAATGATTAAAATCACAAGTTTGTATGGAAATGAATGTGATTCATCTCATTCATATGTTCCCTTTTAGTTAATCTAATATGTTTCACTTGTTATATTGTCTATAACGAATTATTTAAACGATCAAAATCTCTAGCTTAGATGGGTAGAAAGGGGACCAACACATTTGTTTGGTCCCTTATATCTAATCCAATGAGTTCAACTTGTAGTTACATCCCTAACGAATGATCTAAGAGATCGAAATTACAAGTTCGTATCAGTACGAGAGGGATTTAATTGATTCGTTTGATCACACATAATTAATTGAACATGGTTAACTTGTTGTTACCTTTACATTGAATGATTTAGTGGATTGAAATCACAAGTTTGTATTATAATGAATGAGATTCAACTTATTCGTATGATCTTTTATTGTTAATCTAATATGTTTAACTTGTTATAATGTCTATAATGAATTCGTTTGATCCCTTGAAACAAATTCAATGAGTTCAACTTGTAGTTACATCTCAAACAAACGATCTAAGAGATTGAAATCCCAAGTTCGTATCAAAACGAGAGAGACTTAATTGATTCATTTGATCACACATATTTTGTTGAATGTCTTTAACTTGTTGTTACATTTACATTGAATGATTTTGTGGATTTAAATTACAAGTTTGTATGAAAATGAATGACATTCAACTCATTCATATGGTCCCTTTTAGATAATCCAATATGTTTCACTTGTAATAATGTCCATAACAAATGATTTAAATGATCAAAATCTCCAGTTTATAGATGTAACTTCTTATTACATCTATAGTGAATGATTTAAGAGATTGAAATCACAAGTTCCTATCAATACGAGTGGGATTTAAGTGATTCTCTTGATCACACATATCTAATTGAATGTTCTTAACTTCTTGTTACATCTTTATTGAATAATTTAGTGGATTGAAATCAAAACTTTAAAAGAAAATGAATGAGATTCAAGTGATTCATTGCTCACTTATATTTAATCTAACGTGTCTCACTTGTTATTACATCTATAATGAATGATTTAAATGATTGAAATCCCAAATTTGTATGAAAATGAATGTGATTCATCTCATTCATATGATCTCTTTTAGATAATTTAATATGTTTCACTTGTTATAATGTCTATAACGAATGATTTAAATGATCTAAATATCTCTTTTATATGGGTAGAAATAGGACCAACGCATTTGTTTGATCCCTTATATCTAATCCAATGAGTTGAACTTGTAGCCACCTCCCTAATGAATGATCTAAGAGATTGAAGTTACAAGTTTGTGTCAATACGAGAGGGATTTAATTGATTTATTTTATCACACAAATTTAATTCAATGTGGTTAACTTGTTGTTATATTCATATTTGATGATTTAGTGGATTGAAATCACAAGTTTGTATGAAAATGAATGAGATTCAACTTATTCATATAATCCCTCATTGTTAATTTAATATGTTTAACTTGTTATAATGTCTATAATAAAGGATTTAAACGATTAAAATAGCTAGTTTATGTAGATACAAACGAGACCAATGCATTTGTTTTATCCCTTGAAACTAATCCAATGAATTGAGCTTGTAGTTACATCTCTAATGAACGATCTAAGAGATTGAAATCCCAAGTTCGTATCAATACAAGGGAGATTTAATTGATTCATTTGATCACACATATTTTGTTGAAGCATTTTTTTGATCCCTTGTATCTAATCCAATGAGTTGACCTTTTTAGTACATCCATTGTGAATGATTTAAGAGATTGAAATCACAAGTTCCTATCAATACGAGTGGGATTTAAGTGATTCTCTTGATCACACATGTCTAATTGAATGTGCTTAACTTGTTGTTACATCTATATTGAATGGTATAGAGGATTGAAATCACAACTTTAAAAGAAAACAAATGAGATTCAAGTGATTCATTGCTCACTTATATTCAATATAATGTTTCTCACTTGTCATTATATCTATAATGAATGATTTAAATGATTGACATAACAAGTTTGTATGAAAATGAATGTGATTCATCTCATTCATATGATCCCTTTTAGTTCATCTAATATGTTTCACTTGTTATAACGTCCACAATGAATGATTTAAATGATCAAAATCTCTAGTTTACATAGGTAGAAATGGGACCAACGCATTTGTTTTATCCCGTATATCTAATCCAATGAGTTGAACTTGTGGTTACATCCCTAACGAATGATCTAAGAGAATGAAATCCCAAGTTTGTATCAATACGAGAGGGATTTAATTGATTCATTTGATCGCACATATTTAATTGAACGTGGTTAACTTGCTGTTATATTCACATTCAATGATTTAGCGGATTGAAATCACAAGTTTGTATGAAAATGAATGAGATTCAACTTATTCATATGATGCCTTATTGTTAATCTAATATGTTTAACTATTTATAATGTCTATAATGAATGATTTGAATGATTCAAATCACTAGTTTATGTAGATACAAATGAGACCAATGCATTCGTTTGATCCCTTGAAACTAATCCAATGAGTTGAACTTGGAGTTACATCTCTAACGAATGATTTAAGAGATTGAAATCCCAAGTTTGTATCAATACGAGAGAGATTTAATAGATTCATTTGATCACACATATTTTATTGAATGTGGTTAACTTGTTGTTATATTCACATTGAATGATTTTATGGATTTAAATCACAAGTATGCATGAAAATGAATGAGATTCAACTCATTCATATGATCCCTTTTAGTTAATCCAATATGTTTCACTTGTTATAATTTACATAACGAATATTTTAAATTATCAAAATCTCTAAGGGATTGGAATCATAAGTTCCTATCAATACGAGTGGGATTTAAGTGATTCTCTTGATCACACATATCTAATTGAATGTTATTAACTTGTTGTTACATCTATATTGAATGATTTAGTGGATTGAAATCACAACTTTAAAAGAAAATGAATGACATACAAGTCCTTCATTGCTCACTTATATTTAATCTAATGTGTTTCGCTTGTTATTACATCTATAATGAATGATTTAAATGATCCCGTATTCTTAATCTAATATGTTTAACTTGTTATAATGAATGATTTGAATGAATAAAATCACTAGACAAATGAGACATATGCATTTGTTTGATCCCTTGAAACTAATCCATTGAGTTGAACTTGGAGTTACATCTCTAACGAATGATCTAAGAGATTGAAATCCCAAGTTCGTATCAATACGAGAGAGATTTAATTGATTCATTTGATCACACAAATTTTATTGAATGTGGTTAACTTGTTGTTACATTCTCATTGAATGATTTTGCGGATTTAAATCACAAGTTTGTATGAAAATGAATGAGATTCAACTCATTCATATGATCCCTTTTAGTTAATCTAATATGTTTCACTTGTTACAATGTCCATAACGAATAATTTAAATTATCAAAATCTCTAGTTTATATGGATACAAATGAGACCACTGCATTTGTTTGATCCCTTGTACCTAATCGAACAAGTTTAACTTCTTATTACATCTATAGTGAATGATTTAAAGGATTGAAATCACAAGTCCTATCAATACGAGTGGGATTTAAGTGATTCTCTTGATCACACATATCTAATTGAATGTTCTTAACTTGTTGTTACATCTATATTGAATGATTTAGCGGATTGAAATCACAACATTAAAAGAAAATGAATGACATTCATGTGATTCATTGCTCACTTATATTTAATCTAATGTGTCTCACTTGTTATTACATCTATAAAGAATGATTTAAATGATTAAAATCATAAGTTTGTATTAAAATGAATGTGATTCATCTCATTCATATGATCCCTTTTAGTTAATCTAATATGTTTCACTTGTTATAATGTCCATAACAAATGATTTAAATGATGAAAATCTCTAGTTTACATTGGTAGAAATGGGACCTACGCATTTGTTTGATCCTTTATATCTAATCCAATGAGTTGAACTTGTAGTTACATCCCTAACGAATGATCTGAGAGATTGAAATTACAAGTTCGTATCAATACGAGAGGGATTTAATTGATTCATTTTATCACACATATGTAATTGAACGTGGTTAACTTGTTGTCATATTAACATTCAATGAATTAGTGGATTGAAATCACAAGTTTGTGTGGAAATGAATGAGATTCAACTTATTCATATGATCCCTTATTGTTAATCTAATAAGTTTAACTTGTCAGAATGTATATAATGAATGATTTAAACGATTAAAATCACTAATTTATGTAGATACGCATTTGTTTGATCCTTTATATCTAATCCAATGAGTTGAACTTGTAGTTTCATGTCTAACGAACGAACTAAAAGATTGAAATCCCAAGTTCGTATCAATACGAGAGGGATTTAATTGATTCATTTGATCACACATATTTAATTGAATGTGGTTAACTTGTTGTTATATTCACATTCAATGATTTAGGGGATCGAAATCACAAGTTTGTATGAAAATGAATGAGATTCAACTTATTCATATGATCCCTTATTATTAATCTAATATGTTTAAGTTGTTATAATGTCAATAATGAATGATTTGAACGATTAAAATCACTAGTTTATGTTGATACAAATGAGACCAATGCATTCGTTTGATCCCTTGAAACTAATTCAATGAGTTGAACTTGTAGTTGCATCTTTAACAAACGATCTAAGAGATTGAAATACCAAGTTCGCATCAATACAAGAGGGATTTAATTGATTCATTTGATCCCACATATTTAATTGATCATGGTTAACTTGTTGTTATATTCACATTCAATGATTTAGTGGATTGAAATCACAAGTTTGTATGAAAATGAATGAGATTCAACTTATTCATATGATCTCTTATTGTTAATCTAATATGTTTAACTTGTTGTAATGTCTATAATAAATGATTTAAATGATTAAAATCACTAGTTTATGTATAAACAAATGAGACCAATGCATTCGTTTGATCCCTTGAAACTAGTCCAATAAGTTGAACTTGTGGTTACATCTCTAACAAACGATCTATGAGATTGAAATCCTAAGTTTGTATCAATACGAGAGAGATTTAATTGATTCTTCT
>JAANDH010001874.1:0-21236 GCA_011799765.1 Nymphaea thermarum | reverse complement strand
AGTCATACATACTTCCCAATAATATTGAAAATATGTTTGTGATAGTATCAACAAGAGCAGTCATGCTAATATCAGCTGTAACCCCTTAATGGAACTCCACCTTATGTGTTATTTCCTGTGAGAATAATCATATGGATATCACCTCCATGTATTTATAAATCAGAATAAATCACAACTACACCCTGATATTTTGAGACTTTACCCATGGTCCCTGCATTTTACAGAAGCTGAGTTTCAAAAAGTCGTGCATGGACATGAGTATTTCCAGTTTTTAAAGTTTGGAAGTGGGGAAAAAAAATGTTGTTCCAAGATAACCTTTGCACTCCAAGTCTGCAAATTATAGACATCCTGATTCTAGATCATTCTCATTTGTCAAATCACGTCTTTTTTTCTTTTCTTTGTTTAAATAAGATACATATACTTACTAATATTTGAAGGCCAGCAAACTAACTCTTTGATCAAACTTGATACATATTCCAATCATTTTTCACCCTTGACCAACAATGGTTTACCACAAGGTGTTAGCCCTGAGTTTGAGAAAGGATCTCCTTCTTATTCATCTCTTACACCTCCATCTCTTGAAGACATTCTCACAAGCAAAAGGATCTCCCTCTTATTCATCTCTTACACCTCCATCTCTTGAAGACATTCTCACAAGGCTTAGAGGGGAAGAGAAAATGTATAACATGAGTGTAATGAAGGAGAGTGTTCTTGTTGCTTAAAATGAGAAAAATATGGAAGATTTGGAAATGTCAACTAGACGACTACTTCACCAAAGCCTTGACATGTCATTTTCTTGACGACTTTTTATTGCCACAACTACATAAGTACACACATCCATACATATGCATACATGCATACAAACATACATCCATATATACATACACATGTATATATATATATATACACTTAATTGGGTTTAATGAAGCCAAAAATTGTGGGAGCAAACCAATGGTCTAATGGGAAAGTGGGAGAATCCAATTCATAATAGACCCCAATCATTAGCTAAACTGATAGGGAATCCAAAGAAGCTGGTTTTAAATTGTCAAACACTCTTTGTTTCAGGGTAATCAATAAATTAGCTGCAAGTAGCCAATTTGAAAGGAACCCATGAACCACTCTCATCATTTTGTCTCTCCCCCTTTCTCCTTTCATCTCTTCTCTTCTCTGTTCTTTATCTCCTCTTGTGTTTTGCTGCCCCTCTTCATCTTCTTTTTTCTTTGCCTTTCTTTTTCTATCCTTGTCCTTTACATTGCCCTTTTATGGAGACATCCAACGGATCAGACTGAAGAACATCTGGATACCCCAATGGTGACATAACTGTGAGGGTTGAGGAGTCCACACATGTCTGCAGTTGGAAAACCCAACAACAAGAACATTGTATGAGTGTTCACTGCATAATAGTTCAAAGAATACTCGCACATTATTCATGTTATCAAATGCCCACGGCGAAACATTGCCTAACTAACGTTTTAGGAATCTGCCCATGGAACACTATATTACAAATTTACTGCTAAATGCCTTCTAAAATGTCTTACCATGTATGAGTCCCCTTACCTTGGATGTTATATCCGGGGTTGCATTAAAAGATGTGTTTTCCAAGATCCCCATGTGAATCTAAGGTCCACTTTACATGTTCACAATCATGGACCTTGAATCCATGGATATGAGATCGTCGCAGATCTATTATCTGTGGTGAAACAAACACACTCTGAACAAATTTTTGAGTTTCATGGCCTAACCACAGAAATGGTGTGGGTCCCATATATCTATTAGAAAAGAAAAACAAGACATGCGGATTCCACTCAAATCAACCATTTAAGATTTTGTCTGTCTATGAAAATGACCTTATATCAATCAATAGCCTCCACATTCTTATCAAATTTTACAGATTAACATTATAAAAATAAGGGACTATTTGGCAATAGTAACATAACATCCGGTGGACATATTCTTATCAAATTTTACATATTAACATTATAAAAATAAGGGACTATTTGGCAATAGTAACATAACATCCGGTGGACATATTCATAAAATAATAATAATAATAATAATAATAATAATAATAATAATTTGTTGCTATTGTCAATCACTCGATTTATGTGCTAATTGAAATCGTCTTTCATAAATTTTTTTTACAACAAAATAATGTCGACCTGCAATTGTTTGGAGGTGACCTAAAATTAATTTCGTTTTTCTCTTCACCACTATGACCCCACAAAAAAAAAAAGTCAGACAATTATTTTACCTTCATTAATTTCGTTTTTCATCTTTAAAATGTCTCATTTTATTCACCGGAATTATGTTGATCATCGACGGCCTTGACCATGTAACAAATCGTCTGTATTCCTGTAAATTTTGTTACTTCTTTAAGTAATTATTTTTGCCAACTCATAACCAATTCACGGAATTATACTGGCAGCAAGCTGTCAATTCAGTTCGCTGTCCATTTTTTCGCAAGACCGCGTTATACGGCTGGTCATCGGTGCCGGCAGCCATGTAATTAAGCGCTGGTGTTCCACCAATATCGTACGGGGATTAGTTGAGGCAATAGAGAGATTTGAACTTGTGACCTATTCCTCTGTCATCCAACTCTTCTTCTGTTTCTTCCTCATCACCAGCACCTACCATCTTCCTAACGATCCGACCCGGCCCTCTTGATCATACGAAGCTCCTAACATAGTAGGGGTAGGGGTGGAGTCCGGAATTTTTCATTACAGGAACCAAATGATAGTTTTAAAATTTTAACATAGGCTAAAATATAATTTTTAATTTTTTTATATAGGTTAAACTAAAACTTTTTAAAATTGACATATAAATTTAAAAAAAAAAAAAAAACTTGAGGGTGGTCCATCGCCCATTGCCTTAATAGCTCGTACCCAACAACCACCTTGTTTCCCATCTGCCCGGCCACATGAATTGAGGACCTCTGCCTGCCCAACCTTAACAACTTCCTTTCCTCCCTCCAACTGTCCAACATATTCCATTTAATGTTTTATTTATGAGGTCAGTGGTGGAGCAGGCGTGGGGCAGGTGTGGGCGCCTGCCCACGCCAGCCCAAATATTTTCAAGAGCTCCCTCTCACTGTCCTGCCTACGCCAGCCATTTATTCTTCCTCCCTCTCACTGTCCTGCCTACGCCAGCCAATTTTTCTCACTATCCTGCCTACGTCAGTCATTTCTTCTTCCTCCCTCTCACTGTCCAGCCCACGCCAGCCAATTTTTCTGGCTCCGCCACTGTATGAGGTCCGGCTGAATCTGATCTACCGAGAGAGTTGTGGTGCCACCCTAATTCCAACTTGCTTTCTAAATGTACTTGATCATCTACCCGAAGTTCAACCTGTTTGCTACTTGATAAAATCTTTTCTTGATAATTTGACAGTTTAGATAATGTAAAACAGATTATCTATATGCATATAAATTAAGATGGAGTATCGTTTCAAACTTTCAAGAATCTCATCCGGATAGTAACTAGGACTAATTAAGTCACGTTATCATCCAACACTTTCCATTTAATTTAAAATTATGATCAAAGAACAAGATTATTATTTTTTACCAAACAAACATTTGTGGATCAAATCAAGGACCAAATCAGATCTTATAATCTTACACTTAGGGCCTCCAAATAAAAAGAAAAGTATCACGAATAAATTAAAGTTAGTCTCAGTTTTGGCATAATTAATTTGGAAAAGGTTTGCCTATCTGTAACTTTATTACATGAAAATATTAAAATTAATTTATCGAGAAAAGTCGATTTTACCCTCCGCTTGACGCAGTCAATGCAGGGCCGCAGGCAGTTGGTTTTCATCCGTCGTAGCTCAATGGTGGGGAAAAAGCAGGCAAATCTTTAGACGCGTCACGTGAAGCGGGTCAGATCTGAGCTGGAATGGGACCAGATCCAGCAACATTTGTTGTACTGGAGATCTGCCACATTTAATTTCAAATTAATTAATGTTTCTTTCAAATTAAACCACGACAAATTCGTTCTAAATTAAAGGGCATATGTTAATGTTATATATCAATAAGGCTACATATGAGAGTATGATCGGCCGATATACTATACAAGGAATATACCGGATTTTTCGCTTTTATTTTAAAAATCAATATAAAGCGTTTTTAAAATATTTGTGAAAGCATAAAATAAAAAAATAAGGCACTATAACATATATGGGTGGACAAAGTTTATATGGCCCAGTTATTGTACATCAGAACATTGTTGGAAGCTCTTAAAATTATGAACGCCACTTACGACTTCATGTCAGAGAGAGGGAGAGAGATCTTGTGAAGTTCCAAAATAAGAACAATTTGAAAAACCGGAATAGATCAATATAATTTTGAAAGTTAATATGTAAAAGCAGTACAAAATGTTTTATTTGCAAACCGAATCTTATCAGTGAAATTATATATATATGCATGTGTGTGTGTGTGTGTAGAAATTAGTAAAACCCAAACAGTTAAGTCGGGGATGAAAACCAGACCCTTTAATTTTTTGCTAAAAGATTATTTAAATAAAATATAAAACGTTTTAATATATTTATAAAAACTATTTTGATATAAAATATGCTTTGAATCAAGATGTTTTTATGAAAGATGTTGATTTTTTATTGTCAAAGTGTTGATTGTGTGAGAGCCATTCATTTTTTTATTATAAAAGCACTATTAAAATCCAGAAAATTGTCAATTTAATATATATTTTGTATCAACCTATCCTTGAGATCATATTGGGGTAAGGTTGGATTTCAAAAAAGAAAAAAACATTTTAAATACCATAGTTAAAGCGTCTGGTTTTTGTCCCCGACCTATTGGATGAATCAACCAGGTCGAATCGATAAATGCAACTATATTATATATATATATATATATACATGGCAATACTCCCATTTAAATGAATCAATCAGGTCGAATCTTAGTAGTGCATGCAATTACATATATGACAAAAGTCCCATTTAAATGAATCAATCAGGTTGAATCTCACAAATGCAGTCACATTTATGTCAAAACTCCCCTTTAAAGGAATCAATGGGGTCGAATCTGACCAATGCAATGATATATATGGCAAAACTCCCATTTGAATGAATCAATCCGGTTGAATCTTGTCAACGCATTAAGTCAGTCTTCCTTGCTTTGGAAGTGATGTTCCCACACCTTATAGTTTAAGATTCTTTGGAAAGAATGATTATGCAAAATGCGATCTTTATATTTAAAGCAAACAAATCCACATAACTTAAAACCATATTTAATTGTACGTATAAACAAGGGAGGATTGTGAGAAACGAGGATATAATTTGTATACATGTATAACTCGATATAAATTAAGAAGGTTGTGAAGAAAGAGGATATAGTGTGTGTATATATATATATATATATAAGGGGACAAAGAGAGAGAAAAAGAAAAATTGAATGGTGAGTGTGGCGAGACTTTGTGCTATCGACTGTCACTATTTCATTCATAAAGGGGCTATTTGATTCCTTATGGATAGTTGAGACAAAAACAAGGAGAAAAAGGTGTGAACTAATACTTGATATCAAAAAAAGTCTCTCAGTTCTTTCTCTTTGTTTTTCTTTCGACTGTCCATCATGAATAAGTTTGGTGACTCTTGATAGTTCCAATCACTAGTAGACAAAACTGATACCCAACTATGCCCACCCATCTATGACACGTTTTAGGTTCAGCCCTGCCAGCCTTCACCACACATAATGTTGTATGCCAAGGTCATCAAGATTACCTTTAAAAGGGCGTTTGATATATCAAGAATCATAGAATTTTAGAATCAAAATGCTCATTTTTTAAGAAATTGAAATTATTAAACAAATGAGGTATTTTGTTTTTGGAATTAAGAAACTGAAACTTATACTTTTAATTCCATTCTTGTTTGAGGAGGAGTTATGATTCTGAATTTTCTTTCTTGAATGAAAATTTCAAACCATCAAACGCCAAAAGTGCAGAAGTCTAGTATGATGACATGCTGTGTGTCACTTCCATGATTAGAAGTGGTCTACCTAACCTTAACCCATGCTTATTAATTAAATATTTAAAATCAAAAACTTCATCTTCTTGCTTTTATTAATTGTATGGTCTCAAATGGCATCCTCCTTTTTGTTGGGTAGACAAAAAGAAGGTTGTGATTACCTAAACCAATATCTCAACAAGGAAAAATATTTTAACATGTCTATTGTTCAACCATAATCATATACAAGCACCCATATATACAAGCATGACTCTTCAACCCCAACAAGGAAACTGGTTCATTAATTATGTTAACGAAGAGGCTTCTAATCGAGAGGCTTAATTTGTCCTTTCAACCAAAGATCGGATCTTGTTGCTACGTACCAAGTTGTTTGTACCTATGATGGGTAAGAAGTTCACCCAATTCCTTGTTGAATATTCCCCACAAAGTTAGGCACACCATTGAGTGAGCAAGAGGTTAACAACCTACCATTCAAAAAGACCTGAATGCCTTCACTTTGTCCTTGCTTATAGGGTCCAAAGCTACATTGATACTTCGGTGGAGTATGATATACTGTCAACTAAAGTGTTGTGATCCTAAATAGGTGCATACCTTAGTTGGGTCTTCATGAAGGAATAACTTTGGGTGTCATTCTTCTAATCTAAAGTGCCGTATTAATACCTAGTTCAGCTGTTAGTCATTCGTAAAAGCTTTAAAGGAGGAAGAACTTCAAAATGGTTTTAGTTTATTTTAAGATTAGACTCAATTTTTCTCTACTTAAGGGTCTTAATTAGGACTGATTTGTGATAGAGTTTTTGAAGCTTGAAATGATATATTTTCTCACTTATTTCTTGCTTTATTTATAGTGTGGTGATTTGCTTTTGGCCCTTATTTTCATATATTTACGTCAGTTATTTTTATTTCAACTGATAATTTTCTTGAAGTTTGTTGTGTTTTCCTTAGTTGTAACTAGCAATATGGTTTAAGATATAGGAATCCTATTCATTGTATTATATTATGTATCATAGCTCCCCAACAATTTTCACTGCACCAATTAAATGATATCTAAGCATTTTCTTGTTCTATCAGTAGTTTGATATTAGAGTAATATAATATTATCGTTTCATCAAATTGGTATCATACTGAGGTTTCCTCTTTATTTTCTTTTAGTGGCATAAGGGGAAAAAAAAAATCTAATTGTCGACACGTGCTTAGATGATATGTTGGGAAATTCATTGGTAAATACGGCAACTATATATATATATATATATAATGTATCAAGACTGACATGCCCTTGTTATTGCTATGTGAAGGGATGATGAACATAATAGTCACTAATGTCCCGAGAAAGGTGGATGAGTTTGAGGCTTTGCGCAAGTAACGGATGAAAGAGTTGACAGAAGGAAAGTGAGAGCATGCAACAATGCAAAAGCAAGAATAGGGGAAAGCCGACAACGCCGTGAGAGCTCATGGGACTCTTTGGAGACCGATAATCGTGTCTGCTAGCGAGGGTCGTCGTCCATGTGATTTTCTTCAAAAGTATGTGTGATTAATGTACTACCGCTGACCTTTGCTACAGGACTTAGTACTACCATGGCTCAAAAAAGTATTAATCGGCAGCTCTTTTTTGTCCGCCGTTTGGCAAATAGAATACTTTGTCATTTGAACACATTCTAAAGATTTGAATAGATTCATGAACATCCAATACTAGTATTTTATGAATCTGTTTCAATTTGGGAACTAAAAATCCGCATATTTGAGATTTGTTATACTTGGGACCTCCATGAGATCCGACCTCAGATCTCAACCAAAGGTAATCAAATGCAGCCTCAAGGGCAGGGAGGTAGTGACCGGCCCCTCCTTGCTTGTCAGGCACTGCGATCCATGCCTTTGAGTGCATAAAGGTGTGGGCCATCACCCTTCACATGGGGTTGATGCATGGGCCTGGGTCCGGTCCTCAAGGACCCAGTTCATGCTAGAGGAGAACTCCGCTTGGTTCTACTTCTACAAAACAAAAGAGAGTTGGGCTCATTGGGCTGACATAATTCATTGGTTCAGCTTAAAACCCTTCTTGGAGCTGGTTCAGCGCCCCAAAATCTAGTGGTTCTCTGTGTTCCAGACCTCTTATCCAAATTAACGGTTCAAACTTTTTAATCCAGTTCACTGGAAACTCCATCTAGTCGGGCCAATTTAGACCTAGAAGACTCTTAAAGTTTTTAATCCAGTTCCAAATTCCAGACCCATCTACCAAAACTAGTGAAATGGATCCAGTTCAGAGGAACCCCCTCAACTAAATCTATAATCAAACTCTAGTCCAAATCCAAAATCCAAACCTACCTAGACTTAATTGGACCTAAACGACCTTTATGTAGATTGTATGAAAACCAAATCCATGTTACTTTAGATTTTGAATCGAATTCAGACCAGCATGTGTCTACAAACTCGATCCTACTTATCATCCTATTTAGGTCGCGCCAATAGATTAGGATCAGACCCAGTCAATAATCATTAGAGTGATCAACCCATAAATCATATCTAAGCCAAGAATATATATATATATATATATATATATCTGAAATCAAAACGTTGTTTAGAGTCATCGTTTTTCAGTCTTTTCAGTTTGGATCCTGGATTGAAATCAAAACGTAAGGTGCAATGTAGAAAAATCCAAATATATATGATGAGATCTAGGTCGATCTGGACCCGCATAGTTGAACATAGAACTACAGATCCACTTTTGAAGGGCCACAAGGCTCATTTGTAACAGATTCCTAGAAGTTTGAAACTAAATTTTTTCTCAGTTATTTTTTTCCTTTGCTTTCAGGTACTGTTTCTTGTCGTTTACTTTCAGCACTGATTTCCTTACTCGTCTTTTGAATATTCCAATTTCAACCCATTATTTTGTTAAAAATCATTTTATTTCCCTCAGTTGCACGAAAGTTTGTGAGATCAAAATCATATTCATTCGCATCAGATTACACATCATAACTAGTCGGCAATGACCTATCAGTTCATCAAAGTGATAGCTGCAGAGCATTTCTCATTGCTTCACTCTCACTTCATCCACATGCAAGCACAAAGCATCCAACAATAAGCTGCCAAAATTCTAGCTTGTTAAAAGGAGGGAGAATCTTGGGATCATGCTGGAGACCCTATGAACCCAAAGGTGATCTCATAAGAATCATATTATTTGACAAATTTTAGTTTAACATATATAAAAATTTTGAAAAAATTTATTTTCGCTGCTTCTGTTAAAATTTTGAAACTATAGTTTGATCTCCCTAATGAAATTTTTTTGGCTCCACCTTTGTATCTAAGGGTCTGTTTGGTAATAATAATAATTTGTTACTATTCCATTAACCTACCTTAAATTGAAGTAAATTCATAAAACATGATATCTGAAACCTTCTATAAACCGGTCTCAATTTTTAGGTTAGGTTTATAAAAATAGTAACAATTAATTATTGTCGCCAAAGGGGTCCTAAAAGTTACTCCCTGCATAAGAGAATCTGATGCAACGTTGAATGTTTCAAAACGGTTTGGTAATATTCATAAATCATCCCTAAAAATTGGGCAAATTCACGAAACATTTTGTTACATTATTCTATAAATTTGCCTCACCTTTTTTGCACAAATTCATGAGACAGATGCAAGAAATAAAACAAAAGGCACAAAAAAACAGCTGGGAAAATATATTTTTGATTACCTTACACGTTTGTTAAATTTAAGATGATTTTCTTGGGATTTTTTGAAATGTTAAAACGTATAAATGAATTAAGTATTCAACAACTTTCCCAACTGGTAGTTAATTCGGGGTTCTATTTCCCCACTAACCCCTCTCCGAAAACGACTCAGAAACCAATATTTCCAATAGTATTTTTAATACCGTTAAAAAGCCTTTATTTCACAACGCCGGCTTTCATGAGAAAGAGACTCTTTTGGAATGAAAACGGCTCCTATTCTCCCCGGTTGACCTCGAAACAAGCGCTTTAGCAGCAGAATTTTGGGGTTCCTCATCACTCTTTCACGGGAATAAGCTTGATAAAAAAAATTAATAGGAAATGACACATAGAATAAGCTTGATTAAAATTAATTTTAATCTTAAGACATAACCAATAAAATCCCCAGAAAAAACCTAAAAATGTAATAAGAAAGTAGGCCGAGCTTTTATGGTAAATGGTCATTTCTAAACATTTTAAAAGTAGATTTTATAAAACAAGGTAACAATTTATATAGTGACTTAACGTGCAGACGCCCAAACTTGTCTTTACAACAAAAGAAACGGTTGCATTGATCAGGTCACACTTGGGTGGGTGATCGCCTATTACAATATTAGCCAGTGCAGTACATTGACCATTAAATGAATTACTGTGATGCATTGAGTGCAGTCACTATCCCACTTCACCTCATCACTTTATTCAACTCTTGTTCCTAACAAATTTTCCTACCACCGTTTAAGAAAAAAAAAACTGCACAAGCCAACAATAAGCATGGGCACCAGGCCCCCGTTCCGGATGGGTTCTCGGTACTCGGCCCAAGTCGGCCTGATTATTTTTTAATTTTTAATTAATAATAATATATTTTATTTATCAGAAATATATTTTATATTCAAAATTTTTTATTTTATATTTAAGAAAATATATTTTTATTTTAATCAGGCCAAACCAGACTCAAGCTGTGGTATCAGGTATGAAGCTCGAGCCCATGCATCAGGCTGACCCAGGCTTGAACATTATCGGGTCGGGCCGGCCCAATGCCCTAGTCTACTGGCATAGTATAGCTGGTTGAAAGTGCGACAATAAAAATTTGATTGCCATTTCGATTTTTGTGGGCACTATGTTTATGATCTGCAAATGGTGAATGGAGACGCTCTTGTTGATGGGTGTTCCGCTCCCACCCATGTCCCAAAACAACTCTAAATACCAAGGTAGGGAAAAAAGGGAAAGGGCCTTCGGTCTCTTCGGAATATCCCGTTTCTGACCACCATATTTGTTTTACAACAATAATACCATGGGAAAGCTCAACTTAATCTTACCATATGCACTTTAAATAAGTAACATTCTTCACAACTCTCCCTTACATTCATGTGTTGATTATCATAAAAAAGCTGGTCATACCAGATAAGTTTGGAGACAATTATGAGGAGAACGTTTGGACTTTTCCGGGGCATAGGTCGTAATCGTCCCGTTCACCTAAAAGTAAATTATACGCAAAAGAAATACCACGAAAAGGGGGTTGAACTTGTTAAGAGCATTGAATTTTCTTTGTTTATCATAGCAGCGTCGATTTGACTTCAAAAGTAGCATGATTTTCATCAATTAAATCTCAAAAATCATATTCTTTTTCCATGGATTATGGACATTCAGCTCTCCGGCCCATTATTTAGTAATCGGGCACAGTAATGACTTTGAATTTATTTTATATTATATCTCAAATCTTGCGATGGGTTGAAGCTGTTCAAACTTGTTAATTCGTCGAAACAAATTAAAAAAAATGTGTTCTCGAGATCACGAGATTTCGCAGGGCAGGGGATCGGTGAGGATGGCGTGGATCCATGTGCTACTGGATCTAGACATATCACAACATCATAGAAAAACCCGAAACGTGAAGTCCCATTGGCGGACCGGATCCTAGAACAAAATGCAGATCCAGGAAGCGGGAACTCCGACCGATGTTGGATCTCGGTAAGAAGATAGTGGGACTTGGTGGCAGTGTCGAGTGACCAATGAGCACCCTGCAAGTAAATGCTGGATCTAGATATGGAGATCCAAACCAACAAAAGCAAATCTAGAGAGAGAAGGAGAGGAGAGAGGTGGGGTGAGAGTATCTTGCGACGCAGACGCGCAAAAAACAGCTCTCAGACGGAACGCCTCGAGTCTCTTCCGGTGTATTATTTTCACTCGGAGGCTTTACTTTATCAACCCCAAATTCCAATCCCCTGTGGAATGGTCGCTAAACATCTTTCCCTTTGACGAAGGGCATCCCTCCTCTCTCTCTCTCTCTCTCTCTCTCTCTCTCTCTCTCTCTGTGAGTCTCTCTCCCTCTCTCTCTGAGTAAGTTCAGGTGCTGCTTGTGTAGGGGAGTGGAGGAGGACATAGAAGCAGGTCTTTTCTTACCCTCTCTCTCTCTCTCTCTCTCTCTCTCTCTCTCTCTCTCTCTCTCTCTCACGCACATACGCTAATTAAGTGATGCAACTTTGTTTTGGCGGACTTTGTTTCTTCCCTTTTCCTCTACCCGTGAACTCTTGATGAAGTGATTGGAAAGGCTCCTAATCGAACATACTTTTTTATTTTTTTTTTTTTTTTTGAGTATTGTACTGATGATATTTGAGGGTAGAAAACTTATGATCTTTCTTATATTATTCCCTCCGAACTCTTCACTGGATATTTTCTCATGTTCTTTGATTATGGGGATTTATTTGGATCGTGATCGTCCTACTTCTCCTGGCCTGCCCTAAGGAATTGGCATTTCTGGGATTGTAATTTCTTTTCGGTTCGATCACTTTTGTCTACTTTCTTGGTAATTGCGTTATTCTCTCCGGTGATCTTCATGCTATCCCATCGTATGTTCGGAAAAGATTCAGCGTAGATCTGATTGTCTTTTTGAGGAATGCATCTGGTGAGAATTCGATTTGTTTAAAACCCATTTCGGTACCAGCTTCGTCATCGTATTTGTTTATTTTTTTTCTGCTATATATATAAGAGAAAAAGGAACCGTTTTATGCTTGGGAGTTCCTTGGTGTGATAAACAGTTATTAGACAATTCAAACTGAAATGGACGCCAATTTCTTTTATTTCTATGTTATTCTGTTTGGCTGTATAGCGATTCGTTGGTTCCTTGATGGATGCCGTAGATCAAACATTAAGTGATCGTGGAAAAGTGTTATTGATTTGGTTCTGCAATATGAATCCGATTAACATCAATATCCTTATCACATCCATATCTTTTTCTATGAAAAAGTTATATCATGAAATGGTGCTTCCTTCATATGGGACCAATTACATGATAACGATGCACAATTTGTTTCTTCTATTTATCTGAAAAGTTTGAAGTTTCAAGATGACCACGATCATTCTTGGGTATATGGTGGGCTGTATGTTGTACTGCCCTTCAGCATTTTTGGCTATTATTTCGTGCATTTCACACATACAGGTGATGCAGTAAAACCATTGTGATATTAAAACTTGTGCATTGTTAAGGCAAAATTTTTGAACGTGTTTTTTCAGGATTGATATTCTTTATCTTTGAAAACTGTAGTTTGTCTTACTTTTCTAGAAAATATTTATTGTTTAAAATTTTAATCATATTTATTAATTCATTATATTATTTATTATTTTATATTTAGGCTAACTGGCAAGAATGTCCTGAGATTTATCAGGCACCTGAATTTATTTCACAATTTATATTGATATAAAGTATGTGTGCATGTGTGCATCCACATGCAGACCAAGGTAATACTCATTTACTGCCCTTTCAGTAAATGGCTTATCTTACTGAACATAGAATGAAGAATTGTGCTATCTGTAATTGCACTCAGGTAATGCAGGGTTTCTGCAGCATTTTTGATTGCAAGTATAGTTCCAACTGACTTTACTTTTACCAATAGAAGTTGCTTGAATGCTTGAATCTGAGAGACAGAGAGACAATCTGAGATTAGGCATACACCTACCAATTTATGCCAAGGGATACATGCATCAGTTTGAAACGCTTATACTTCCACTTATATGATTAAACACACACGCAGCTTTAATGTATCTCATCCTTTACCATTGCATATTATATGTATATGTTCTTGATTATCTACTTTGTCCTTTTGGGAGAAAATTCAGTTGGCTTATCATCCTCAATATTCTTTTTGTCTGCTATAGGAAATGGCTGAAGCGACCAGTGAAGAGAAGACTCTTGTCGAACAATCAGCCAATTCTACTGATAAAAAGAAAGAAAAAACTACAAATCGGCAAAGAAAAGGGATTCTATCTCGCATTTGGCATGCAATCTTTAGTAGGGGGCGTGATGACTTTGAAAAGAAGTTACAGTATTTGTCAAAAGAAGAGGCGTCTGTTCATTCAAGGATGAAGAAGAGAGCTCAAACTTGGAGATCCATGGCAAGGAACCTTATAGTTTACTCGGTGGTTCTGGAGGTGCTTGTCTAATACCTATCCAAAGATCGATCCGTGGAACATCTGCTTGCGTTTGTTTATCTCAAAGTGAAAGTGAAGGTGTCCATGTTAAAAAAAAACATAACTTGATCTATCTGTTCTGCTCTCTCTAGCCTAACACTTCTTCCAAGGAAAAGCTCCTCACCCGATGCCATAAAACATGCTTTCAGTGATGAAATGGATCAGTTTATATTGCACGGCGGATAACTCGTGATGATCCACTTGTGCAACCTAATCAGCTTTAGAATACAGGCTTGGTGAACTTTACTAATTATTCACATGAACACACATACACACTCCATTCCATGCACCCGGCCGTTCCTTCCAACCATATGTGTATGCATACATGTAATAACAAGTGTATATTTGTTTATGACCTATTTCTCAGTTGCATATCATTCAACTCTATTATTTTCTTAATCTTATCCTCTTCTTCGTGTAAGTTTACCTGTTCCTTTCATATCTACAGGTAGTGGATGTTTGATTGAGGATTTTAATTGCAAAACTTTAGCTTTGATAGTTACTCTCAAACCTAACCTTTACATGTCTAATGACAATAAAACAGTCTGAGGAAACAATAAGTAGACGAAATATTATAAAAGTTGAACAACTTGATAGAGGGAGGCCTTTTGAACCCAGATGTGAAATATAGGGGGTTCAAAGTACAAATTTCAAACCTCAAACCATAGCAAAAAAAATGTGTTTATCGACAAAAACATGTTAAAAATGTGAGAAACAAGTCAGCTGACTAAAACAAAAAAAAATTCCATTTTTTTGAAAAAATGCCAAAATGAGAAAGACATTTTTTTCATTTTTATAAATTCCAAACTGTTTGTTTCCATTTTCTAATTTTTATTTGTTGCTTATTGACTTATTTTTTATGTTGTTTTATTAGTTTCTTATTTATTTTATTTTTTTCCTAATTTTTAAGATTTTAATGTTTTTAAAAAGTAAAATGTTACCGTCAATTTCCCATTTTTTTTCAGGCTCGCCATATTATAGCCATGAAAAACCTTGCCATTAAAATATGAAAACGATAATTGTGACTTTGTTTCAAACCCAAACATGAATGGTATGTTACACTCATGAAAGTAGTTCCAGTAGTTCCAGGAGGTTGTGATATCATTTCTCCTAAAGGCATGTTACACATCCTTAGATATAACATTGTTACATTGATATCAAGCCTCAAGAAAACTGAACCTAAGTACTGGTTCCTGCAAAATGAAGCTTGTAGCACACATTTATGTGATAATTTAAAACAAGAAAAGAGAAAGGCCAGGTTGCAGTTTGCACAGGTGCCTGCAGGATTTCAGTTTAAAATTGCCATGAATATTAGTGAGTGTGTGCTTAAGTGTAGTATCAGGCTATCAACACACATGTTTTGTTTATTATTGGTTAGTGATTCTTAAGATTAAATGTTTTGACTTTAAACAGGCATTTCCCCAGAGATGTCTATGCTGTATGGTTTAGCAAAATTTCTTGTCTCTTTCTTTGGCTGAAGTTATGCATGCATTTGCATGTCAAGAAAATGTGCTCATGTGCATTGCATCTTTTGGAAAGTTTTCCTGCTGGTTAGTATTGGCATTTCCAGCACATTTTTGAATGGGTTTAAAATACTGAAAAAATATAAAAAATGTGATGTCCATGATGGTTTCACTTGAAGTTGCCTTGCCGAGTATGTCAATCATTGAGAAAGTAATGCATCCTGAGCATATGATGGTCCCTGAAGTTGCTTTTGGGGTCAGGTTGTAGCATCAATAAGCTGCCAATCCTTGTGACCACAGTTGCAGACCTTCCTCTTGTGATTGTGACAAGTGAAACCTCATTTCCTCTTGAAGTTCTGAATATGGAAGTTCATGTACGGCTGCTTATCTTCCAACTTCAATGACATGCTAATCATTATGATCTCAGTTCGAGTATATATTGGATGTTGTGAGATCATGTAGATATATAGCCTGCAACCATATTTTTCTATGACAGATTTCTTTTGTAAATACACTTGGAAATGGAATGGTTGATGGCACAAACATCAGTGCAACCTGCTTAGTAGGGTGACATCTACAAGTGCATATTTTCGGAAACATTTTTGTCAAATAATCCTTTGTTAAAGAAATCATGATGGTAATGCTGCCTCTTGCTGTTAGTCCATCTGAATGGAAGTCTACAGTTTATTTATCATGTGGTTCTACTTTTTTGTTTCTTGATACGATGGTTCATGGCCCTTGTCTGAATAAGTAATGATCTTGGCATGATACTGCAATATCTAGGATCTGTATCTTATCCACAAGGAGCCTCATTAATGTACATGGTAAGAGTCAAAGCAATCTTTGCCCCTAGTATGTAGTATCACATAAAGTGGCTGTGAATATTCTTTTTTGGCATTTTTTTTTTAGTTCAGTGTGGGTTATTATATTGAATTAATTTGTCAACTGATATGCAGTGTATGCTGATGACCATTTGAACTTAAAAAGTGCTGCAACTATTGGCCTTCTTTTTTCTCTAATTTTCACATGTAGAAGCATTGATTATTTATTGAGTAGTTTGGACATAGGATAATAGTATATGTCTAGTTTTGAACTGCATGTTATGAGTCGTATGACTATTACCTGCAACAAAGTTAGTCTCATTTTAATTAATATTCTTCAGGCTGCTGCTCTGATTTATGCAATCATGACAACAAGATCAGTGGATCTTAACTGGAAGATGAGAGCTTTAAGGGTGATGCCTGTATTTGCTGTGCCTTTTCTAGGGGCTGCTATTTATTCAACACTTTCCAGCTACAAAAGAATGCGTAAGGCACAAATGACCTTTGAGAAGATTATCTTAGGAATTAAATTTCCCTTTCAAGTTAGATCTTAAATGGCACAGTTTACACACATTCTGGTCTTGTATATAACTGTTTGGAAAAAAGTTTACAAGTTAATTTACTCATGAAGGTTGATTATTTTCTCTGGTTGCTCGGCTCTAGCTTATTATTATGTTTTTTGATGTTCTTGAAGATATCTGGGATATGCTTTATGCCCTTCACAAGAGTATTGTTGCATCTATGTTACTCTTCATTATCTGTATGGTGATTGAGAGACCAGGTAGTGGTAATGTTTTCTGGTTAGCATATGGCAAACCTGGCGAGTCGACTGGAGAGTCTCCCTAGTTGACTTGGATCACCTATTAACTGGGTCAGAGCTCGGCGTCTAATCCACATGTCTGAGTCCTATGGCATGGGGGTATGGATTATTGGCTTGGCTGGTCACAGTCGGGATTCCCTGAGTCTGGATATGTCTATTTTTTATTGACATGACTTAGTCTCGTATCACTGCTTAGCCTGGTTCCTAACTTAAAATGGGTCAATCACATGTATAAAAGGCTTCATATGAGGGCCTGAGGGTTTTAGGGAAACCTTTTCTTCCCCAACAAGGCAAAGGCCATTATATAGAGTTTGCCAGTGCCAGTTGCTCATCGACGACGATAGACAGCTCTCTCTTTCCCTCTCTTCCAATGTGCTCCCTGTCCAGCACTGCTGGCGACCAGTTAGAGAGGGTTACTTGCATCCTCCGTGCAACTGAGTGTGGCTGTCCCTGTTTGCGCAGCAATGAGTGGATCCTGATCATTCTATCTCCTTCTCTCTAATCTGTCTTCACTATTTCCTCTATCCAATGACCTCTCGGTCACCTCCTCCAGTGACCTTTTTCATTTCTGCATGAAAATTAGAAGACAGTCTAGATACAGAATCATTCTTAGTGTGTCTCTCATTCACCTGCTTTAGCCGTTTCATTGATTTAGCTCAGTCTGCTCAGTTAATGGATCTTTTTAGTTATCTGTTGTCTCAGTTAATCTTAATTGATCTAATGTCCTAACTCTTCAGTTCTTTGAGAGCTCTTCTGGAATTAAGTGATATCTAGTTCAAGATTAAACCCATAATCAAGAATTGCATTTAGTCTATAAATGAAGATGAAGAAATTTACCAATATTTGACAAACTTTTATCCTTGTACTGAACATTTGATGATCATGAGTTGATAAGTGTAGGGATCAAAGAGGATTTTTACCACATAGTTATTTAGGAAAAGTTTTTACGCTTCATGTGTGGACTGTCATCTACATAGTTCATATTGTTTCTTTGCAGCTCTAACATCAGACTATGTTGAAGTGAGGTCTGCACTTATTTCTCTGATTGCTAGATATGCACTGAACAAGAGAAACTGGTGGTCTTTTTACCATAAACCTAGGTTTTAACATGGGTAACACGGCTGGCATAGGTTCTACAAGATATTTTTTAGAGCACATATTCATGGTTTCATAGAATATGTTTTTAACGTATGGCTGGAACTTCCACTTGATGAGTTGATATAGAATATGTAACTAACGTATAGTAAACTGTACTTGTTGAACAGAAGTTATATAATATAACTGTATGTACTATAAGTATATATGGTATAAGTATAACAGTGTATAATAAATTTACAGGACTTAAATTTGAAGGGAAGGTGACTTTTCACCTTCCCATGGACTAGGCGTGCTAGCGCCTAGTCCAGCCTAGGCACGGGTAGGCGCCAGTCTAACACCCATTGCCTAAGTGATGGACTTAGGCGATGGGTGTGGACTCATGCCTAGGTGACGCTTAGGCATGGACCAGGCGATGCCTTAACAACTAAGACTTGTAGTAAAAGTACACTATGAAATTTTATGCTGACCTAAATGTGTTGCCAAGTCAACTTGATAACTTGTGATCCAGTAGTCAGCCGATCCAAGTCTGATTCATGGGTTGGCCAATAATGCTGTATAGAACATACTATACTGATGTTGGAAACATATCATTTGGAGGCACATTTGAGTATCAAGAGAGAATGTAATGGAAAAAGTGTCAATTCACTGTGACAATGAGAACAAGCCATGTAAATTCCTCATGTAATGGGCACAGATGGGGGAGTTTGAGGCCAGCATTCCTATTCAAAGTGTAGGAAAAAATCATCATTATCAACACTTGACTGTTTCAGGATTTCAGCTTGTTACAATTTTCATGGAATACAGCTGGTATTAATTTTGCCATGGAATGCAGCTGCTATTAAATTTTAGCAGCTCCTGATTTTAAGCTCAAGATTCTGACATAAAAAAGGAGTGAGCACTTATTTTTTTCGTGTGAAGTTTCCTTAACTGAATATCATTCACAAAGTGGCTTCAGGCTAAAATAGCTAAATCAATTCCTTTCTGATTTATAGTATATAGGTTTTAATCTCATGAGTTGCTTTTTTTTTTTCAAAAAAAAAAAAAAAAAGCAAATGTTGTGAGTTAAAAGACAGAGTTTTGGTTTGCATTCAGTAAGGGTAATGCCCCAGAAGTTAGGGAATTTGCTAGTGTTTTAGCATGTGGTTGAAGTTTATTGTAGAATATAAAAGTTTTTTAGATGAATTACAGTTCAAATCTTAAATATGAAGTCCTTTTCTGAAAGCACATGAAAAACTGTGTGAATCAGGGAAGCATGGTCATTTGCTATTCTAACTTCCCATTCTCAGTGAATATGCATTCCTTCCGATGAATCTGCATTGTACTGATCTGACTCCCAAACACCAAAGAAAATTTAAAGAAGCACTGAATTTAGACTTTCTTCCCCATACAACATCCCCAGAGCCCATCCAGCCACCAATGAAAAGAAAAAGAAAACTAGACATGGATAAAATGGGGAAAAATTTCTACCTTTTTAAGCTATGTCACAAGGACTCTTCAAAAAAGGGGCAGCACCCACGTCTACGGGACGTCACACAGGTGCAACTCTAATACACACCCCAAAACAGCCTCTCTTATTCACTTTGAATTTTTTTTTCTCCTCTTTCTTTTTCTTCTCTCCCCCTCTCTTTCTTTATTTACAGTAATAAAAGTAAAAGATAAGACAGATTAAGCTAAGAAACAAACATATAATTATATAATAAATAAATAAATATATACCCTCGCTGCACCGTTGCGCCCAAGTTTTTTGAGATATGCCGCACTGGCACCCGCATCAGCACTAGCATCAACACCAGCACCAGCACCCCACATCCATGTGACCTAGTTTTAAGTTGTCTGTTGTTTGCTCATTATATTTTTAAGACAATGATGCTTCTGTAACTTTTTTTCTTCTTTCTGAAAAATGACAGGTGATCGCAGTGATCAGAAAACTCTTGAAAGATTACGTGCTGAGAGACAAGCAGAGATTGATGAGCTTAAGGAGAGAACAAACTATTATATTACTCAACAGTTAATACAGGTAACAATGCAAGGCATTAGCTTGGCATGGGTTTGTAGCTTTTATTACCGTTTTTATTGTTGTTCTCAAACATCAAACCCTGCTACTCAAAATGCAGAGATATGATACAGATCCTGCAGCAAAAGCTGCAGCAGCTACTGTTTTAGCTTCAAAACTAGGGGCAGATTCTGGCCTGAAGGTAATAGTTGGAGATGAACCAAAGCTTGATCTTCCACATGGGAAAAGCAGTGATATCGAGGTGGTCCAATCCACTGGCCTTCGCAACAGGAAGGCACCTCACTTGAGGAGTAACAGTGGGGGAAGTGTTGTGTCTCAAGATGCTCATGAAGAAACACCAAGGATGTCCGACGTTGGTGGGAAGCAATTTAGTCCTCAAAGCCAAGCAATTGCTGTGACTCATCATCAAAGATCCACTGCCAGTGATGGAGGATGGATTGCACGCCTTGCAGCAATGCTTGTTGGTGAGGATCCAACACAGTGCTATGCCCTTATCTGTGGCAACTGTCATATGCACAACGGTACGTGAGACAAATTACCTTCATTTACTTGTGCTATTCAGCTCAAATGGTCTTAAGCATAAATGGCACCTTAAGGTTATGGAAATAGTTCCTGGCTTCAGAACAGCTGAACAGGGACTCTACTCCTATAACCATGTCACATGGGTGCAGAGGCAGGCATGGGTTTCAGTCTATGTCACATGGGTACGGGTACGGGTGCCGGTACGGGTGCCGGTACGGGTACGGGTACGGACCATTTTCAAAAACCTTGGGTACGGGGGTACGGCCGTACACACACACACATATATGTCAAAAAATGCAGAAAAATAACATATTTGCACATATCTATATCAAAAATCACAAACAAAATAACATATTGTCATATTCATA
>JAANDH010001873.1:0-24740 GCA_011799765.1 Nymphaea thermarum | reverse complement strand
GAGTGCTTTGATTTTATATGTATCAAAGATTCAAAAACTTAAGAGTTATGAATCTATGGTTGTTGAAGTTGAATTGTTCAACACTTGATTGAATGTTTATCACTTTATGGCTTAAGCCTTATGCTTTGTTGAATGATAGTGTTATGAATGTTTTCTTTCTATGAAGAATTTTTTATTTTTAATTTTTTCTGATTTTTTTACAAATTTTCCGATTTTTTTAATTAATTTTTTTCTGATTTATTAATATATATTTTTTTAAATTTACGATACAATTACGATACGGCGTATCTTAAAGCCCGAATGATACGCCTTACGATACGCTTTTTACAACATTGATACGGGCAGCATATCACACGATACATATATGATACACCACCTGTTTGCAATATATGTGGTATATCGTATCACAAATTTAAAAAATGATGGTACGTATCGTACCATAACATACGATACATATGACACTGATAGTCTGATACGAGGTACAGATGGTAGGACTTACAAAAGTAAAATAAAGGACAAGGGAATTTGGAGGGAAAAAATGGCCTAAAGAAAGCAAGAGGATAGAAAATGTTAAAATAGACGTGTTCTGGATCTGACAGTGCCCTTCTTTCTTCTTTTCAATTACAAATGGCATATGTTGTAATTTTCCTTTTGTGTTATTTTACTTTAGTCCTTAGTGTATTTATCGACGATTCTTAAAGGGCAGCAGGTGTGCCCTAAGTTTTGTCTCCCATGCTAGTGTGTTCTTCTCTTCCTTATTCTCTACTTTCTGCACAAACCAAATGATGGTGAAGTCAAGGCTGGTTCCTACCAGATTTCTCACAAAAAATGAGTAGAAGGCAAAGGTTGAAAGTTGGGATGGAGGGGATGGATCTGCAAATGAACTTAGGAACCCTATTTATAAAGAAAATTTTACAGCAACATGATATTCCTTCGTAATAAACGATCCGTAATAAAAGATCTTGATCTTGAGGTTTGTAATTCTTCCTTGAGGAACATGACCCAAGATTTAGGGATCTGAGAATACATGCAAAGTCGTCTTATGACTCCATAGTCGTACATTCACCTAAGCAGTAAGCACACTAACAGATAGAGTTGATCTATGATAAGCAACCAAATAATCAGGAAAAAGGATATATCCTTCAGTGATCACAAGACCAGATTGGAAACAAGATGGAAGAACACGCATCACAAAGAGAAAATGATACCAGCAAGCCAATGGTTTACAATCGCAAGCTTAGACCATGAAGATCATATAAAAGAACACAAACAATATAAGTCTTGTTCAATAATAATCCTTTTATTTCCATATCCTTAAGGTTGTACTTTGTGGTGATAGTAACTGATTTTCCACTAGAAGGCAAGAAATACCATGTGAATGGCTGGAATGAACAAATAAAAAAGATCATGTAGTGTCACGATCTCTGTTGTTGAAGCCACGCTTAGGCTCGCGCATTGGCTTCCCTAGGTTCACAGGCTTCGATAATTGCGAACCTTGCCTAGGCACTCAATAGCTTAGATTTTTATTCTTCTTTTTCCTTCTTCAATGACAACCCAATTTTTTGTTCTTTCCTTATTCTTTTTTCTTATTATTTTGAGACAGATTTTTTCCTTCCGTTTTTTGCGCAAGTTTTCTTTTTTTTTTTCGACATGTGATTTTGCATTTATGTGCATGTGTGCATGCTTGTGTGTGTGCATATTCACTAATGCCTAATGGTAATAGTTACCATATATATATACTATTATACTTCAATATTTTACATTATTACAAATATATATATATATATATATATATATATGTGTGTGTGTGTGTGTGTGTGTGTGTGTGTGTGTTTATCTTGTTAATGCTTTTTCTTGTCTATTAAACTTATATTTTATAGCATAAGCCAATTTTACGGCAGGCAATATTAACATGAATTGTGATTGCATTGAGGATTTATGCTCCCACTTCTTTCTTCTAATTAGATTTGTAATTTAGTTTCAGCTTTTGTTTAGGATTTTAGTTTTAGAAATTAAAATTAGAGATTTAGCATTTGGCATTTAGGAAATAATGAAACTTTGCATGTTCTATGTTTACTTGTAATTTGTGCGACAAAACTTATCAACATTATTGTTCCACTTCACTAAATTTGATCTTTTAAACCTTTAATTATGTTTATTATTATGTTATAAAATGTTTCATACATCCGTCTTATTGTGCATTTTAATTGTTTTATTGATACAAGTTGATAGTTGTAGGTTCTGTTATAAGTTGATAGCTACAGGTTTTCCATCAAAGAATGCTTCAGTTTCATGTTATATTAACAATTAATATTGCATTTCATTAGCTACTCTTCTTGACAGTGGCCCACTAATTGTAGTATATATATATATATATTTGAATTATTTGAACAACCTTCATGGAACTGTGTAACTGTGTATCTATAACGTGATTATATATAATAACACTTAGTGTCATACTTTATTGGTACCACTTCTAGTCCAGCCTAAGCACACCTACGCTCTAGGCTCTAATCAAATAGGCAATGCCTTTAACATTTTTAATAACATTCATTATGACACCTATTTATCAAGTTTCAACTGATTAAAATGAACATATCACCTCTGGGAAGAGCACTTATCAGTAAATTTGACTTCTTGTTTTCCGCAGAAAAGAAGAATTACTTGATCTTAACAAGGAACTATATTATTCTCAGAGAGCCAATACCTTAAAGGGTATTATGGTCTTTGCTCTTGAATGTCCTAATTAATAATGTTAAAAGTTCTAATAAACCCCTACACAAGCATATGCTCAGAACAAAAAATTCAATGCCAAAGTCAATCCACCAAATGTCAGTAGATAAAAAAAAATGCACATGTCAAACAATGCATTATAGATGGGTATACCATATTTTCATTAAAGCTCAAGATCGATGCAACATTGCCACACCGGTAACAATAATTTGGAGCAGACCATACCTACAAAACCAAGTTTATCTCAGGAAAAAAAAGGCTAAGCAAACGAAAAACTTGCATACTTGAACACCTGAAATTACTCACCGTCACCAGGCCCTTGTCTTGAAACATGTACTTGAGACCTTCTTGGACTAGTTGGTGTGCCCGACATACCAGCTCTAGATTGTTTATATGATTAAACTACCAAAGATAGAAGTATTACAGCTTCTAGTTGTTATAAAGAAGGTTAACGTAAACAACAA
Source organism: Nymphaea thermarum (assembly GCA_011799765.1). Classification (NCBI taxonomy): domain Eukaryota; kingdom Viridiplantae; phylum Streptophyta; class Magnoliopsida; order Nymphaeales; family Nymphaeaceae; genus Nymphaea; species Nymphaea thermarum. The sequence goes on along the minus strand of JAANDH010001873.1, from coordinate 21,543 downwards.
ATACCAATGAAAGATACCTCTGAAGTAACTCTCGACCCAAACAACCACCCTGCACCCCGTGGACTAACAGCCCAAGTTTCGATCTCTTCTGGGTCACTCCACATCAGATCGCAGAAAGGTCCTTCATGTGGAATTTCACAGTTTCTCTCAATGATCCTAATCTGGAAATCCATGTTAAGATTTCTAAAACCATCATACAGAATGGAATCCAGAACAAGTCGATTGTAAAAGGAAAATAGTCACATACATAACCAGGAACATGCCCACAAGGGCATGATGGACAAATAGAAATTCTAAGTTGCTAACATTTAGAATCCTCTGATACAGACTTTTGCTGATTTTCTTCAGTATTTTTTTTTACTTGAAACTTGAAATACGTCAAATATGTTTAGATGATAAAAGGCAAAAAAAATTTGAAGCAGATAGTTGCAAGTTGCAACTCACTATCATTAAACACTAATCAATCAGACACACCACCAAATAAACATATACATCTGGATAAGTTATACAAAAACAGGTAGGAACTAAGAAAAACCTGATCAATTGTTCGAATATCTGGAGACAATCCTCCATGCACGCAAAGAACCTGAACACAGAAAAAAAAAAACACGAAATGAATGACCAATGGGCATTGCCGAAGCCACTATCTGCAGAAGAAACTAATTTTTTACATTGCTACAATATGCTTGGGCAATGGGAAAATTACAGTTCCATCAATAATTGCTGATAGTGTCAGATAATCAAATACATCTGTGCAATACCGCCATGCATTTGCATTGCCATATTTCCGCTGGCACTCGTCGTAAAAGCCATAGACCTTAGCAAGTGAGAAAAGAGAACATATCAGAGAAGACCTTCAGCTGTAAATTACAGCATACAAGTGCATATAGATGACCTCTAGTGATTTCCTCAAATACAGAACCACACAAACTTTAGACTAGATTCAAACAAAGGATAAGAGATCATGCTAGTGGATACTCCCATAAACACGAATTATCATCAGGATTGCCATCCTCTGATTCCTGATTTGACAGAAAAAGCTCTTTTCTGTCAAAGGAGTCTACAGCAATTTTTGTCTCTTTCTCTGTCAAATCAGGAAAGATAGATACTGCCATCTCCAGGTTTAGGTGCCACTCCCACTTTTTCTGAAGAAGCCTTTTCTGTCAATTTGTTAAGAGAGAGAGAGAGAGAGAGAGAGAGAGAGGAGCCTACAGAAGTTCCTTTTTGTTCTGTCAGACCACAGAAAAAGGGAAGTATTCCCTCTTTTTATGGTTTGGAAAAGGGATGGAGACAGCAGCACCACTTCTCTTTCATACCCTTACAAATATCTGTACCTCTACATAAAGATTTATCCGTTTATGCATATAAGAAACTTCTCCTGCCTCAACATAACATTGTGATATATCTGTGAATTTGCCAAATGGATAGGTGGCTAAAAATAAATGGAACAATTTTTGTCTTCCAATTTTCAAAAGACATAACGAACAACACGATAATGCAAAAATTAAAAGAGAATAGAAAAGAAAAGGCTGTAACATAGGCATATGCAATGCGATCACAAAGAATGTATTCTAACCAATAACATTATAACATATAACTCTGAATGAGGTTAAAACTGGGAGGTAAAGATGGTGATATTCATAAACCTGAGTCAGTTGCCTGCTTTCATGATTCCCGCGTAGAAGAGTAATATTTGCAGGATATCTGGCGAGAAATTCAGGGAATTGTCAAGCAAGTTAAGCATGCAAAACGCAAATCAAGACATCCAATAATCTAGTTTGTTCATGTCCCTGTATTTCTTGGCAATAGTGAAGGAAAATCTAAAAATAATCTAACCACAAGAAACAATAACTTTCTTGATAATGTACTCGAGCCAAATTGGCAAAGCACATAAGCTTTTGACTATCACTTTATTTTACTGTACTTAAAGAGTGTTCTCCACATTAAGCAGAAGAAGACCCAGAAAAAAAAACACCGCAATGAGAGCAACATCTTGCAAGGAGTGCCATTAGCAAAAAATTCAACTGGCAGGCAGTTGGAGCAGATTCTTCAGCACAAAATTAAACTATTTAGAAGAAATGAAGAAGTATTTGATGCAATGGGCAGGCAAGGAAAAGCCAGACTGGGAGTGTGCATTCAAAAGGAGACATCGCTACCTAAAAAAAGGTCAGAGCATACTACAAACTTCGTTTTATTCGTATAGGTTTGAAGAACCTATACGATACACGATACACTTGTGTATCATGGGCGTATCGACCATATCGTGTGATACGGGGCCATATCGTACGAAACGGCCGATCATCCCTATATCGTACGAGATGGGATAAAATAGATTTTTGTATGTTTGTTTTTTAACCTCTCGCTTCTTTTGTCCAAACATGTCTAAAAGTTGTAAGGGGAAATTTTACTCATTTTTCTACAAAAACTGCCCATTTATGCGATAAATCATTGATTTAGGGGAGAATTCGCTGGTGGAGAAGAAGGTTTACTCATGGCCCCATGGGGATGATAAGATCTTGAGTGATGATAATCATGATATATTATATGTTGTGAACGTGTAATGTAATCTAAAACATTTTAAAGTTTAAACATTAAAGTTGTGATAGACGCTTATTATGTTATTAATTATTATGAATTTCTTCTTTCAAGGTCAGCCCGACCGACACACGTTACGATACGCCTTTTACAATATTGCTACGAAGCACTTGGTAGTGAGGATGACACGAGGGAAAGCTTGTTCCCCTATGTCAATTCCCTTGTATATAGTGTCCTTTTGTATATTATTATTCACCTGCAAGAAAGTATCCTCCCACCAGTGTAGTGTCACATCTTGGGATCCTTTGCTTTGGGTGTTCAAAAAGTATACTTTGGGCACCCTATGTAAAGTCGACTTCTATCTCCTTACTGACTTTGTGATGTACCATCTTCTGAAGTGAATAAAAACAGCTCATTGCAAGTTTCTCTTCCCCTTTCTTTTTCTGTACTGTTTTCTTTATTCACTCTATAGTTTCCAAGTGGTCAGCTCACAAACTTGCCTCCTAGGCTTGCAACAGAAAGGAGGACCATTGTGCCACATAGGGCAACAAAAGGTCAGCCCGTGACAGCTACCATTTATCTTACCATAGCTCTTCAAACAACTTCATAGCCTTAGCCTGCCTCTTCTTAACGTTGAATCACTCTTTTGAAACATTTGGGGTTATATTGAGCATCAAATATCCTAAAAGGATTCTGGGTACATAATATTAATTGTGGGCGGAAGCTATGTTCTTACTTGTTAGCTCGCCTAGTCTCTCTGGCTTAGCTGGCCTCTCAGGCTAGTTCTTCTTAGGCGACCTACCACTTGAAAATTCTTAGAATAGCAGTTGATAGCTTACGTTTTTTTCTTTGACAACTTAACTTTTTGTTCATTTTTCCTTATTATTCTTTTTTTTCTCTCTTTTTTTGTGAGAAAACCATTTTCTTCTTTGGTTTCTGCGCATGTTTTATTTCACTTTGTTGTTACATGTAATTTTGCATTAAAAATGTTTGTGCATGTGCACAAGTATAACTATAGTTACAGATACAGGCCATATACTTTTTTATTTTAAAACATCTGTATATTATTTTAGGTTTTTAATACGACATTGCATATTGGTACATCTTGCTTATTAGAATTATAATATAAGACAGTTTTACAGCAAACAATGTTGACATAAAAGATATGATTATAAATGACTTATCTTCAATCATGTTTTAATTAGAACATTAATTTAAATTATGCTTTAAGACTTTGTTGTTCGAAATTAAAATTTTGCATGCTCCATATCATTGAGAAGCATTACAAACAGCACTCAAGGATGAGCCTAACAAAAGACTGCTCAACTTCTGAAAACTTACAAAGAGGCGCTTAGTTAAAAAATTAAGTCCCAAAGAACCGCCTCAGTAACGGTCTTCAAAGGAAAATGTTAAACAAGCACTCAAAGTACCAAAATATACTTCAGGCGCGGACTAGCCAGATGCCCAAAATCCAGCAGTAGTGCCTGGATTTTCCATCGATTTTCCCAATGCTTGAGTGCGCAGTTGTTGAAGCCCTCATACAAGATGCCAAGGTCAATGTTATAAAAGGTGTAGCGTAACGTGTATCGGTCGGGCCGACCTATACGTTGTATCGTAACGTATAGCGTATCGTAAAATTATTTTTTTAATTTAAAAAATATTAAAAATCAGAAAAAAATAGAGAAAAATCCTAAAAATAAACAAAAAATCAAAATCAAGAAAAATGTATTCAATATAAAAAAGATCATCATACATAAGGAACATTCATGTGTATCATTATCAACAACACATTCAAAAATAAGAAATTGAAGATTCAAAATAACATAATAAGCATCCATCAGAATTTTAAACTTGAAAATTTTATAGAATCTTAGGACTTGGAGTCTTAGGACTTAGATTACATCACAATTTCATAAGTTCAAAACATATAGTTATCATCTTTCATGATTGAAGGATAATATCTCCCAAAATAATGAATCCTCACTTATTTTTTGATGAAATTGGGCAAAATCTCTCCCTCCCCCGTCTCTTGGAGGCTTTAGACACAAGAAGAGAGGGAGGAGTGTTTAAACATTAAAACATAATGCAAAAAGGGGCCATCGAGCCCCTTTTTGTGTTTTTCCCTGTATCATACGAGACGGGGGTGTATCACCCGTGTTGTACGATACGGCATCCGAATCGTATGATACAGGCAATATGCTTACGGTACACGAGGGTATCGTGTATCGTAAGCATACGTATGTATCGTACGATACGGATAACATTGACCAAGGTACGTCTGTTTGGGCAAGGATGTTACCAAATATGCATTTTGAGGCCTTTGCTAGTCAGAACAGATCCAAACAGTAAAAAAAAAATACAAAAACTAAAAAAATGTTGTTTATAGTTTATACCACAACGGCTCAATGCCTCCTGCCCTGCATTACCATGATGTCTTTGTTCCCACCTCCCCCACTATGATTGATGATGATGGTTGGGCTAGAGAACTCTTTCAACAGCTGGAGATATCCGACGATGCACAGCGGCAGATGTCAACAGCTGTTTTTTCTTTCTTTTCTAAGGTTTATAGATTTAGACTTCATCTTTTTTATTTGAGGCTCTCCTTTTTCCGATTTTTGTTCTCTTTTTGCTTGAATCGTGTGTGCACTTGTTTTTTTGTTTGAACTGTGTGTATTTGCACCTGCGTTTGGTTGCAATTTTGTTTGGTTTCATTTGATATCCATTATAGCAAGGTCAGTTCTTGTTTCAGACTTTCAGTCATGTTTTTCCTTCAATTACTTTCAACTCTTTAAGTTAATATTCCAATCTCAGAAATGAAAAAAAAAAAATTGATGTTCTCTCTTCCGTGACTTCTATCTGAGAAAAAAGAAAAAAAAAATTGATTTTCTCTCTTCCGTGACTTCTGTCTGAATTTGTAAATGCCGAGTGGTTGGGATGGACTTTCCAATAAATTGTTTCATCCATGTTTTTTTCTTTCAACCGCTTTCAATTCTTTAGATTGATAAGCGATAGGGGTTCGGGTACGGCAATTTTGAAAATTATGGGTACGCGGGTATGACAAATTTTTAAATTCTCAAAAATGACCAAATGAAAAAAAAACATTAATAGTCTTATAATCTACAAAAATCTCAAAATTAAAGAAAAATGAGAAGAAAATATAGAATCTTATTGGAAGGGAAATATAAAAGAAGGGAAAAATAAAAAATTAAAGAAAAAATTAAGTTTGAAAATATAATTTTAAAAGTTTTAAAAAGCAGTCGTACCCCAGCCATACCCGTATCCGTGTCACCGTACCCCAGTTTGAAAATATGAGTACTGATCCCAATGGCAATGGAAAAGTAGGGTGGATCCATTGACTGGTTGAGGATTAGATGTAATTTCTGTAAGCAAATTATATCAGGAGGAATATCTTGTTTTAAACACCATTTATATCTTGTTTTAAACACCATTTAGCTGGAACAAGCAAGAATGTGTCACAGTGCAAGATGTTAGACATCAGTGTTTAGAAATGATTAACTCACTGACTGCTAATAGGATTTGAAAAAAAAAAAATCTTTAAGATGTTGCGATAACAAGAAGAAGAAGAAGAGGAAGAAGGGGATAATGTAAAGTTAAATCCTATTATGGGGAGCAGCTGGAAAACCATGTCATATATAAGCAGCTAGTAGGGAGTAGCATGTCATATTTTACAGTGATTTGTATGTGATATAACATATGCAGTTCAGTAGCAACTAAATTTATGAGTTTATCCAGATAAGATCATTATTTGTAGCAATAAAATTTGTTTGATATGTACAAGATAATATGCTCTATGGTACCATTCTTCTCTTCAACTGATTCTGAAGAGCTTAACGCTCGACATGATGCATTATGGAATTATGGATGACCACTCATGCCCGACCATATTTTGCTGGTTTTTATTTGCCATGGAGACTTCATGGTCTCATGGAAAAGTAAGAGAAACAAACATGTAGCACTATCAACAGTTGAGCCTGAGAACAAGGTTGGCTCAAGCCACTGCAAAAGTTACATGTGTTGGGGCCATACTTGAACTATGAGTTCCTATTTGGAACAAAACTGTCTTGCACTGTGACAGCATCAATACAGCTGATAAAGAATCCAAAATTTCATGAGGATAAAGCACATGAAAATGGATTTCCATTTCACAAGAAATGCATATACAGAGGTCAATTCTTGTAGCCAAGAAATAATGAATAGCAAACTTGGAGATTACTGAACAGAGTCAACAGTTTAGTAGTTAGACTAAACAGGTGCAGACCAGCATCCATAAAACAATGATCAAGCTAAGCAAAGAAAATGCCTACTGAAATTCAATACGTCATACTCATTCACTGAAATAAATTGAAGGAGACAAGAAATACATAAACAATAAATATTATGGCAAGTAAGAATCCAGCTGCAGTCTACCTTGCTTTGAGAAGCAAAAGAATAGTGAAGACCTCAAGACTGTTGTACCCACGATCAACAAAATCTCCCTGTTTATCCATTCATAAGGAACAGCAGTGAAGGTGTAAAAGAAAACGTTTGCAGTTATATAATAGGAGTTACAGTAAAATTGTCAAATGATGCACGGCTTCACCATAAAAATATAATTGGTCTCTGGTACATGACCTCCAGTTTGGAAAAGCTTCATAAGATCATGAAACTGTCCATGGATGTCACCGCAGACAGTTACTGGACTATTAACAGGCTGCACATTGGATTCCTCAATCAGAATCTCCTTCACCTAAAAAGTAACATAGCCAATAAAACGTTAGAAGAAATGAAAAGAGCATCCATCTTTATAAACAAAGAAGCCAGCATGTGCAACAAAAAAGTTCAGCTTAAATATTTGCTTAATATCCTGAAAATTTCAACGATTGTAGTCTTGAACTTTCGGTTAGACAGGAGCAAAAAATTCATGGATAGAATACAAAGATACTAATTTGATCTTCTGCAATCAAGCATCACTTTTTCCTTGTACAATTAAAAGCTTTAGATCACCAAGGCAAATGTTAGACAACCGCTGGGCATAAGCTAGATGGTTTGGTGTTAGATGGCTTAGCAACACGGGTCTATCGAAGATTCCTATATGAAACATACAAACAAAAGCTATATCGGTCTTTGACCCTACCATTAAGAATTTAAAAGCAACACATGGAATATAAAACTTCGCACTTTTAAATTCAGCACTTCTTCGATACGAAAACCAAAAAAGGAAGAACCTGAGCAGCCAAAGACAATGACAACGACGACCATGCAATTGACAGAAAGCAACAATTAAAAAGGCAAGAAAACCATTTTCCCCTAGGTGCAGGCAGCCAATACAATAAACTTCAATATGCATCACATGTAAAGAGTAAGGTGAAAGATCAAATTCGACTGCTGGAACACGAAATCATAAGCCCCACTGTGAAACACGAAAGTAAGGCCTTCCCATAAACCCATATCCAGAAAGAAAGGAAAACACACAAAGGAAAGGGGGAAATGGCGGTAAATATAAGAGAAACCGTCCATGAGACCGATAAAGCAGAAACCATCTTGCCAATTACAGTATAGGAAACTTTCCCGAAATCTATACTTCGGAAGTGAACTTCACTAAAATCTGCAGAACCCCTCCAAGGCAGAAGAAACCTCCCAGTCAATCGGGAAATGCTGCAATGCTTTAACCGAAGGGATCGTGCTTTACACTTAGCAGTGGCTTTCGTGCAGCGTGCCCACCGGCAAAAGGTATCCAGGATCATACCGGATCGAGAAGAAACATAATAGATTCTAGGGTTGCACAGCACGCAAAGACAACGAAAGAAAGCCCTAGAGGTCGATCGCCCTAAAGAAAATGCGAGCAGCAAAAGACGCCCGCAACCGGCGGTTCAGACGAAGGGAAATGCCCTAGAACCTCGCGAACATAAAGGAAACAGACATACGTATTCGCATAGGAGCTGCAGCTCGTCCTCCATGAGGTGCTGGCCCTCCTTCACCTTCTGAATCCAGATATCCAGATCCATCGCAAGCCCTAGATCGCCCCTCTTCCTCTTCCGCCTTTTCAATTTCGTTTTTCTTTTGGTGTTCTTGACAGGGAGGAATGTATACGGTGCTCGAAGAGAAACACTCTCGCATGCGTGTCTGGGGGGATCTGTGCTTCGGAAACCACGTCCTCCAACCCAGCAAGTCAGAACCTCAAAGAGGGCTTTGTAAAGCGCAGACACGGTATCGCCTTGAACATTTTGTATCCTTCTTGTTTTAATAAAAAACAATATTGCAGTATTTAAGAATTAAGAGCTACAAGCCATGAGAGATAAAGTGAGAGGCATGACTAATTGTGGCAGCTACTTAACGATGCTTAATGTGAGCTATTTTTAACCGTTGAATTAAAACAATGTGTAACTGAGACATCACTACAGGACATGTGTTCGCTAAACATCGTGCCAGTAAATGGACTTTCGATATGCATCCGTGAAAATGCCACTGCACATAGTTGGTAATTTCGTCCTATGAATGAAGTTCCAGACGGTAATGTTGGGAGGCTTGGACGACAAAGCCACCGGTTGCAGGCCAGCTTGGCCAATGTGAAAACACCCAATTTTATTTTTTTGTTGATCGACCATCGCCCATTTTCCATTTGGTGTACCATCTCATTCCTGCATGTGCGTCTTAATCTTGATTTCAGACTATTGAAAGCTACGGTACCTGCCGAGTCCATCAGGTACCATCCTCTTATTGTGTCTTCGTTTATTGCTTGCACCACTTCCTACTTGTGCCTGTATTTTCCTATGCATTCTTAGATTGGGGAGGGGTGGTTTGTGGTTGTCAAGAGAAGCAATGGCAAGGCTGCTTGGGAGGGAAGGAAACTGAGCAGCATAAAATGTGTTGGTGGCAGAGGTTTGATCTGCCCGTTTAAGGACTTCATGGTTTGTTTATCTCAAGGATCGAAGGAAAGTTGTTATGTATATGCGTTTATTTCTTGCTTACAGTACAGTGAATTGTAGAATAGACTTCGACTACCGTTGTCCAACTTCTCTCTCTCTTCCCCTCCCCCCCCCCCCCCCCCCCCTACCCCCCACAACCAAAAAAAAAAAAAAATCTAAACGAGATTCGGATATTTGAACTTGAATCCAAGTCTTATCAATACAGTAATCGTTATATTCGATTCAAAATTTCATCTGTTGATGTTCCTTCCTCACAAAAGAAAATGTCATTGTTTCCACCATCTCAAACTCTTTGAGTCAAGCAACTGTGTCCTTCCATTGCCGTTGTTAAAATTGGTTTTGGGTTCAAATTCTTCCATCAAACTAAACTCCGGTTTCTGAAATTGGAAAAGCTCATTTTAGTTAACTACTAGATTAATGGGGATTCAGTAGCGCAGGTGTTTTGGCGCATCACTAAAGATTGCCTGTTTCTGGCGTCCAAGTCAAGTGCCACTCCAAAAGTCATTTAATGGCACCTGGACAAGGGACGCTACAATGGCTAAAGGCGCTGGCACGTTTGGAACGTTTCATGTGATTTCAAACATGGAACTAAAATGTCTGGAACAAAAGTTCCATGTCATCACGCAAAAGATTTAAAGAATGGCATTCTCTCACTCACACTTAGACATTCTCTTCTATTCTTGAGCGAAAGTGAAGTGTAAAGTGCTATTCTCTCCTTTAACCTCCATAAGAAAGGAAAATGTTGTTGTTATTTTGATGCAGAAGAATTCACGATCGGTCATAAGTAAACTTGAAAATAAATGGAGTACGGCACCATACGTGAGCAATGATGAAAGATCAATTATAACTTTCTTAACATTTTTTCTTCTTTGAAATCAATGTAAAGGCTTGCAGCTGATCCTTTGTAAAAACGTTTCGGGTCTGTGGTGTTGGCTGGCCTACAAACTATTATCGGTTAGTTGACTAGCGAACGGTGGCAGGCCGCACTCTGCAAATTCGTAGCTGATGGTGCATCCAACTGAGATAAACCTGAACACGATGTTGATGGGGGTATCAAACCAATTCCCTTAAAGAACATATAAATAACAAACTCGGTGTGGATGGTGTAATATGATACCGATGTGATCGCCACCCATGGCTGTTTGATGGAGACGGCAACGTTCTCTAGCATATGTGCTTCTTCAACGAACATAGTTGTCTCTGGTGAAATTCCTTTTTTCTTCTCTCTGGTGTAACCTATTTTCTAGGGCTGTTTCCTTTTCCTCTCTCCAGCAACAGGTGTGAGCATGCTTCTCTTCTTCGGCTTTTTCTATCGCCTCTTCCTCTGCTTGTTTTCTCTCCAACTACGGTTTTCTCTTCTGATTGTTGCAACAGTGTGCATTGAGCTCTTTTACTTGAGTTGAACATGTCATACTTGTATTCTAGTGCGGCATGTCAATTTTGTTATTTTAACTTGCTATCAGATTTGCCAAATATTGCTCAAATTATGTCTTTTTGTTCTTTATTTAACTGTTGCTCTTGGACTGCCGAGTTCTTTTCGGTCTCCCAATTGTTGCAGCTGATTTATTCACATAAAATTATCCGTCTGACTGTGAATGTTACATTAGTATATGATCAAACCAGCATCAAGGGCCAGGTTGGGATCTTTTCTTTGGGCTATGACAATAAGAAATATAATATTTGTCTAGGTCCAATATTTGGATGGCTAAAGTTTCTAGTCGAATTTCTTGGTCTTGGAATGACATTTTGTAAGAACGGGAAGCAATATGCCCATCTAACCCAATGGCCATTGGGGAATGGTGAACAAATTCAGTTGTGGCAAGAACCTTGGGCTTTGGAATAGTAAAGTTCCTCCTTGACGGCGGGAGGAAGTGGAGCTGAATGACATACTACATAACACGGTGGGTCAGACTAAATTTTCCGCTCCTTTAGTGAGTAGAAGAATATCATGTGCTTGGATTAAACAACTTTTTACTCATTCTCTTAATGCAGAACAGGTTGACAGCGGGGCAAAGGGAGGTACAACAGATGAGTTGCAGTGATATCTATTGAGGAGCCCAGAGAGTGCTGACAAATGGAGGATCAAACTATGGTCTACTGAAGCTCCTAGTTCCAAATGGTTTCTTTTCTTTGCATGTGAAAACAGCCTTTTGATACTTGATAGAATTCAATGTTATGGCACCACGCTACCTACTCGATGCATCCTATGTGAGATAGACGAAGAGTTGGTGTCACATATCTTTATGCATTGCATATTTATAAAAGCCACATGGAGACATGTCTTTCATAGATTTAAGAAGTAAATGTCTCCATGTTGCTTCTATTGTAGGGTGCAGGGCAAGGAAGACTGTTTTTGCAATTTTTTAACAAAAATGGTGTTACCCTTACGGTCGGCCTCTTCTGTGGGTCTCTACAAAATCGTGTTTCAATTTTTTGTATTATTGATAAACTGTGGCAGTGGGTTCTTCATATTCAACTTGGAGTTAGGATTTACTATTTCAATTAGCCCCACCAAATGGTGCAACCTTCTTAGTAAAACCATCAAGTCCCCTTTTGACTTGCAATCTAGGAATTCGTTGTTACTATCCTATAGAATTTTTGTTCACATTTCCTGTTGTAACCCCTTTTTTTAGGTGGTTGCTCTACTTTTTAGGCTTTGTTCAATGGCTAGGGAGTTGTTATGGGATTACTTTCCCAATTGTTTAAGGGATTAATGTGGCAGCAAACCTTGGATACACATGGGTACTTTTTCGACCAAAATTGATCCAAATTACTTGCTTTTACTTGATTTAATTTGTTTCTAACTCCGCCTATATTTTATTTTGAAAGCATTGATCATCAACATGTATTATTTTTATTTATATTCCTTGTCTATTTAAATGATGCTTTCATTTTGAGTTTTTTTGTGGTATTTTGCTTGTATATGCCATGTTGTACCATCATATCCACATTTTTTAAAGTTGTTGTACCTGAAACCATATTTTTGTGCTCATATCGAACACATAAGTATACCCATGCAACGTAGATGATTAGCTCTCGAATTGGCCATACCCATGCAACGTAGATGATTAGCTCTCGAATTGGCCCCTACTTGAATTAGGGGATTCTGGCCGAATCTCTCCCCTTTTAGAGAGAGATAGGGAGAGAGAGATACCAGCAATTTCTTATGTTTAAGATGTCGTAAGATACACATGTTGAATTTGGGAGATACAACACATGGTTTTTATACCAAATTTACAAAAATACACATTATTTGTTCAAGATCATGTATTTTTTTTTATCTCTTACTATCTTGATTGTGCAATTTGCAAAATATGATAACCACAAGTGTAGATTCCTCTCATGTCATAATTCTAGAGATTTAAAGTTCATGGTCTAGGCTTTTCGGGTTAACAGTGCAAGATTTAGGGCCCCTGGTGAAATTTAACGCGGTAAATTTACCATGTTAAATTTTTCTGAAAAAATTTACAGGATGAAATTTCTCCATCTTCCAATTTGAGGCCCTGTTTGATGGACGGGAAGAATTTAACACGGTAAATTTAACCTTGTTTGATGCACATGAAGAATTTAACATTGTAAATTTAACCCTGTTTGATGCAGAAGAAGAATTTAACGTGATAAATGTTGTTTTTTTGGTCTTCTCCTCTCCAAATCTAACCTTGGAAAAAATTGGAAGATGATCTTCCAAAACAACAAAATGTTTAGGGTGTATTCCCTATCATCCAGAAAACAATAAGAATAAAATATTGAGGGTGTATTCCCTACCATCTAGAAAACAACAAGAACAAAATGTTGAGGGTGTATTCCCTACCATCCAGAAAACAACAAGATACACAAGCTATGGACAACACATTTATGTTAAAAAAAAAAAAACACAGTTAAAACCATGACACCCAACAGTGCAATGTAGTTGTCGAAATAAAATTTATAACAATAACAAAGTTGTACCCACAAAAGTACATGTCCACATAAGTTTAATGAGTACAAATCCACAAAAGGGTGTGTTCCCTACTATCCAGAAAACCAGAAGTTTAATAAGTACATATCCAACAAAAAAAACATGCAATCGCAAAAGAAGTTATCCAACATTTGTAGCTGCACTTCCGTTCTTCAAACTTCGTGTCTTCTATATCTTCATCTGCAATGTCATCTTCACGTCATTTTCGTTGTCCTATTTAAAACAAAACAAATGTCAAACAATCAAACTAAACCACATTGTCAACATTTATAAACAAATAAAACAACATAGTTGATCTTGAGAAGGAAACTTAACACACGTTTTATAGCAACATAGGACACCTGCATCCTCTGCCCTCATAACAGTTAGTTCCACATACATTTTCATTTCGATTGAACCGCATCTGCATATTCAACATATAACTGTTCATAATATTGGAACCTTGGTTCTGTATTCAGGACGTTCCTGAAATTGGAAAAAGTAGATTGCTTTAAAAATGTAAGATGAAAAACCATGGTTTTTTCTAAAAAAAAGAAAAGAAAAAGAAAAGACAGATTGATCGAAGGCATACTACCAATAGGAAACTGAACATGATAAGCCCATTTGAAAAATCAAATTTACTTGAGATTTGTATAACAAATTAACAAGAACGCTTAATTTTAAACAGATCTAGACTGCTCGCAAGTGAATCCCATATTTGACAAGATAAATTCATTGGTTTTCCAGGGGCATCAGCTGTCATCTGCAATACCAACCTGCAACACTGAAGAGCAACACTGAACAATTTGGCAATTAACAACCAAGTTCACGGTTTGATGATTAACTTTCTGTCTCTCTCTAAGAAAGACAATCCCCTTCTTTCATTTCCATGAGTTCTTAACAATGCAAGAAAACGACGACTGTAGATTGCTTCAAGCGACTAGAAATGCACACAGAGGTTCACCGTGGTTGATTTTCTTCAAGTTAACCACTAAATTACATCGGATTGAAAGCCTCACAAAGACAGATCGGATTGATACAAGGCCCAAAACGGTTGCTGTAGTGGAATGTTGTAGCTCTCATGTTAAACTCCAACGAGAAACCAGATGGGGCAGTAATAGAGGGCAGCAAATCAGAGAAAAAAGCAATCAGAGATAAAACGTCATGGGGCAATAACAGAGGGCAGCAAATCAAGTTTTTCTCATCAATATTTAATGTTTCTGCAGAAAAAAACATTAAGCAGGCAAAGAGCGACGCAGAGACACATCATCAAATAAAACGCCCAAATCTAGAAGGAGGAGAAGTGAAAGAGATATTGAGCAACTCACGAGGCTCTAACAGAGGTGAAGGATGAAAATTAGGCAGTGGAGGACGCTGCTGTCTCTGCGTCTCTCTTCCCTGCCGGTGAGAAGCCACAGAAGAAGTTAGGGCAAGTGAGAAAGGGAAGGCATCAAAGAGAGAGAGGGAGAAAACGTACTGGCGGAGGAGCGGAAAGAAGACGGCGCAGTGGAGATGCGACGGCGAGCGGAGAGGATAATGCGCAGCAGTGACGGTGGGAGTGAACGCTTATGCCACGGTGAGAAGCAGGAGGGATGAGGAGCTGCGGAGGGAAGTCGGGTTGCTTGAGCGCCCGAAACAAAAATTCAAGTGGTTGAAATTTCAACCGCTCGAAAGTCCGAGCTCCGAGCTCGGACTTCTCTTTTACAGAAAATGGTGAAATTTTATTGTGTTTGATGGTTGTTTCGTCAGGCGGGTGAAATTTCACCCGCCCGTACACATTTCAACCGCTCAGCCCCATTTACCCCACCTATCAAACGGGGCCTTAGGGACAAACAAACATATAGACAAACATTATAGAACGCCATATACAAACATGCATGTTAAAAGACATATATTTGATAAATATCTACATAAACAAATACTTAGAAGAAATACACATTAAAATATAGGAAATGGAATTCGAATGATCTATGCAAACTAACTATTATAGCTATTGCAATCCATCTTAACAAACGGCTTAAAAAGTTTCAACTTTTTTTAGATGATTTGGCTATGTCTCTACCCATAATGAAGGAGATCCTCCAACAAGGTAGGTTCTCTAACTCTCCTAGCACGATGCGAACCAAGAACGGAGATCCATTAGGTGATCGTCCAGCAGGGATCGAAGTAGAACCCTCCAACCCTTGAGGAAATGGGACACCAAACCTGTCGGTGTCTGCAGGTGGAAGGGAGATGGGGGAATTCAGCGGACCAGGCAGCTGGAGGCCGGTGAAAATGGATTTCCCCAAATTCGCAAGAGAAGACCCCTTGAGCTGAATCTTCAAATTAGAGCAATTCTTTGAATATCAAGGAATGGCTGATGCACAGAAGGTGAGTCAGTGACAGTGCGTTTTGAGGGACCACGATTCAATGGTATTGTTGGTTGCTATCGTAGCAAGGGAAGCCCAACTAAGAAGGATTAGTGGAAGCCATGAAGGCACAATTTGGCCCTTCCTCCAATCTTGAGTATAATGTCGAACTCTCCAAAGTCAGATAGAAGGGATCAGTTGTTGACTACTAGGAGAAATTTGAGAAGCTCAACAATATGGTAAGGGGTTGGCCTGTTGCCGCCCTCATTGGGGCCTTCATCGGACGACTCAGGGAAGAGATATGGATTGAAGTTCATGCCGCGAAACCACGCAGCCTGATAGAGTGCTTCGAATTAGCGAGGGTGGTGGAGGAGAAGAGCAGATGTTTGGGCATTTCAGGCAAGGGATGGAGTAAGGACACCAATAGCCAGGGGGTGGTGACACGTGCAGAGGATGCCTACGCAAAACCAGCCATCAACATGGGAGATCCTCTAACGAAACAAATAATTCGACATTTGACACTGAAATAGATCAAGGATCATAGGTGTAGAGGTGTCTGCTTCCATTGTGACCAACCCTGGTCTCCTGGTCATGCGTGTCACAAACTCCACATGTATTTGGTGGAAAAAGGGGAAGAAGCTCGAGACGATAGCAAGGAAACACACGAGCTAGAGTGACATGGGGTCGAAGGAACAAGCGAGATACCTTTAGAGATCTGGCTACATGCGTTAGCGGGAGATGAAGTGCCCCAATTGATGATAGTCGAAGGGTGCTTGAGAGGGAAACAAGTGAGTATTCTAGTGGACATAGGGTCCACTCACAACTTCATTTGTGAGAAATCAGCAAAATCCTTGGGGGGCGTTCGATGGGCCAAAAATCCACTGTAGCAAGGGAAATAAATTTCAAATTTTTAAAAGTTTCCTCATTTCATCAAACACGGAATTAAAAAACTGACCGTTAAACACGTTTTCAGAAATATATTTTCGGAAACTTGTTTCCACCGCGAGGGGTGGAACGCCTCCCACCCACGCAGCGCCTCCCTCTCGCAGCTGCCTCTGTCGCCTTCGTCTTGCCTCCTGGTTGTCGTCTCTTTTGCCCTCTCACTCTCCTGCTCCCTTGTCGTCTCTCTCGCACTCTCACTCTCTTGATCCCCTCGCGTCTCTCTCACCCTCTGAGTCTCCTTCTCCCCTCGTTGTCTCTCTCACCCTCTCACTCTCCTGCTACCCTCCTCATCTCTCTCACCTGAACGACCTCATCTTGCTCGCCGCCATAGATCAGATCCTCATCAGATCTGTGCATCTCCGCCTCTCCACCATAGGTAACCATCTCTCTCTATCTCGATATCGTCGATGTTCGTTTGCCGTGAAAAGCAGCCAATTTTTTGTGCAGATCTGTGAAGGCAGAGGAGTGACGCTGGAAGAGTGAAGGCTTTTTGTGCAGGATGGTGAGGGAAGGAGAGGTGGTCCACTTCGCTGGTCGAGTCATCATCGTCAATTTCTGTTATCAGGTAAACCCCAATTTCTTCATTTTGTGCCTGTGCTCTGGAATCAGCTCCTTCCCCTTTCTTGTTTCTTGATTCCTGCATTTCCCTCTTTTTTATGTGATTCTTCTTTTGATTTTGAATTGGAGAGCGCGAGGTTTGGTTCTCAGGTGTGGGGATTTTTGGAGTTTTTGATAGGGTGGTTTGCTAGGGGTTGCTATTGTTGATGAGCTCTTCTTTGTCGTCACCATGCTTCTTCTTTTTTGGTTCGACATTATCTCAAGAATGGGAAACAAAATTATGTTGGCATTGTCAACCACGAATGTGGCCTGAACCTTTCTAGATCTTGTTATAAGAGCAGATGCTTATATGTGCAAACCAGAGTTTAGACTTTGATAGACCTAAAAGGGCAAATGAGATCAGTAGATTTTTTGCTTCATATGCACTATATATCACAAGCTTGTGCCTGGGTGGCACGTACAGACATGTAGTTTCACTATTTCAAGTGAAGTTGCAATCTTTTTCTTTTGGGGTACTTTGTCAGTCGTAACATTAACTATGTGGGTGCATGTGTATAAAGTGATTGTTTGATCACATTTTTGTTATTTGTGGAAAGAGCCAAAGAGAAAAATATGTAAACCACCTCGTTAAATTTTTTGTTCATCTTTCATTTGTTGTTCTTATCCTTTTATTTCTTCCGCATGCATAAATTTATCTTTTGGTTTACTTATTGATGCTCATGTTAATCGCCAAAAGTACTGCAACTTATGGCTTGATTCATGGTTATAAATTGTAATATCCAGATTTTCCTAGTTGTACTTTTCCCTTCTTTTCTTATTGAAACTGGAAAAGTTTCAGGGTAACTGGGTTTATTAGCACATTATCTCTGGTATACAAATGGCGTCCATTATTCATCTGATCCAATTTGTCTTTGGCCTCTTTTTGCTTCTCTATATGAGTATCAATTTTAAAATTCATGTAACTTTGGTACATGTAGTTGCAACAAACATTTCATGATGCCTTCCTTGCTTTGCAGCTTGTTGAACAAGAATCTGAAGTTAGCTAAAATTGGAAGTATTAAACATGATAGATGCTCCACAGATTTCCTACAGAAGCACACTTGCTTTGCTTGGTATTCATGTATTGATTTGGGTCCCATTTGTAGTATGAATTGCTTTGATGAAATGATGGATTTTGATATCCTCAGGCAAAGATTCTTAGTGAGTTTATCAAAACAGATGCTTACAGGATGGAAGTCATGCAACGCCCTCTCATGGCTGTCACTAATGCTGTATCATGGCGTAGTGAGGGCATAAGATACAAGAAAAATGAAGTGGGTCTAATTTTTATTTCCTGTATGAGTGTTTGCTTAAATTTGATTACTGATACTGTATTTTAAGCTCCTAGAGCCTATCACATTTCAGGTGGTTTTTGGATGTGGTGGAAAGTGTGAACATACTTGTAAATAGTAATGGCCAGAGATCTGATGTTGTTGGTGCCTTGAAAATGAGAACATATTTGAGGTATATCATTATCTCGGTTGGTGTGGTTATTTCTCTACAATTTCTGTAAATCTGAAAAAATGTTTCCTTATTATCAAACTAAGAATTAATTTTTTGGGAATCTGAAAATATATTTCTTTTTCATCAAACATAGAAATATATTTATCAGTCATCACACACACACCAAAATTGGAATCGGAAAGATTTTTTCCATTCATTTTTTCCAGGAAATATATTTCCAATTCTACATTTCCAGGCCATCAAACGGGCCCTGGGGTGCAAGATCAACAATTAGCCATCATTTGGTGTGGTAGTGGGAGATGGAAGCTTCCTCAAATGCGACGGCAAATGTGAGCGAGAGGCATTGGAGATGCAAGGCTGACAATTCCTGGTAGAATTGTATACACTTGCCATGGCAGGAGCCCACTTGGTCCTTGGAATCCAATGGCTGAGGGGCTTGGGAGAGGTCATTTGGGATTTCATGGGATTGAAAAGGCACTTAGCCCATAGGGGAATGAGTGTTTCACGCTAGAAGCAACACCTCACAAGAAGACTACAGAAGAAACCGTGTCAGCCAAGATGATGAAGCAAAGGGCTATGTCATTCGTCTTGCTATCGTCAATAGAACCATAGGGAGACATGAGCAAGCCACCAGGAACTGGAGTTCTCTATCAAGAAGCTCTGCAGAAAATCATAGCAGAGTTCCAACATGTGTTTGACAACCCAAAAGGACTACCCCCCCATGATCATGCAACCATAGGATCGAGTTACAGTTTGGAGCAACAGCGAACAATGGTGAAGCAATGACCATACTGCTACAGCCCATACCAGCGTGGGGAGTTGGAGAAGCATGTGCAAGAAATGTTGGAACAGGGAGTGATTCAGCCAAGTAAAAGCCCCTTTGCATCTCTCGTGTTTTTGGTGAAGAAAAGGGATGGGAGTTGGCGCTTCTACATGGACTACAAAGCGTTGAATAGCTTGATAGTAAAAGACAGGTACTTGATTCCCACTATTGAGGAGCTGCTAGACAAACTCCATGCGGCCACCCATTTCTCCAAGCTAGATCTGTGTGCAGGTTCCCATCAAATCCATGTAGCTGCAGAAGATGTTCCTAAAAGGGCCTTTCAAAAGCAAGACAGGCGTTACAAATTCTGGGTGATGCCATTTGGCCTTACCAATGCGCCATCAACGTTTCAGTCATTGATGAACGACATCTTCTGATTTGTGTGAGTTTTCTTCGATGATATCCTTGTCTATAGCGCATCAGAGAAGATGCACTCTCAACACCTATGGATTGTGTTGGTTAAACTGCAGGAACATCAGCTCCATGCCAAGCTATCCAGGTGCTCATTTGGAGCGCCAAAAATCACATACTTGGGACACGTGATCAGCCAAAGACGAGTCAACATGGAGGAGGAGAAAGTGGAGGCCGTTCGTGATAGGAGGTAGCCAAGGTCCACGAAGGAGCTCAAATCCCTTGGGAGTCTAGCAGGATACTACTGCAGATTTGTGCAACGATTTGTGATCATCACTGCACCCCTCATCGGGCTTACCAAAGGAAACCAGTTTGTGTGGGAGCAGGCCACTGAAAATGCCTTCAACACCCTAAAACATGTGATCACTATAGCATCCATTCTCCGAATGCCTGAGTTCAAACTCATGTTTGAAGTGGAATCAGATGCGTCAGAGCAACAAGTCAGTGCAGTCCTCAGTCATGAGCAACATCCACTGGTGTTCTTCAGTAGAGTGCTGGGTTCTACAATTTGCAATAAGTTTGCCTATGAAAGGGAGGTCATAGCAATTGTTTTGGCTGTGCTGAAATGGTAAGTATTACCTGCTGAATGATAAGTATTACCTGCTGGGCAGGCACTTCCTAGTGGTGACAAACCACCATAACCTGCAATATTGTCTCAAACAAAAGGACTTGTCTCCTATGTTGCAGAAATGGGTCTTCAAGCCGATGGGATTCGATTTTGAAGTCCAGTTCAGGAAGGGATGAGAAAATATGGCAGCAGATGGACTATCACGGGCTAGTGCACTGCACGATCACCTCTTCATGACCATATCTCACCCTCTGTCGCACAAAATTAAGGAAGTTCATCAACATAGCGAGTTAGTAAGGCAAATCAAAAATCAGCTACAAAATAGCCCATACAATGCTATGGCGACGAGAGGAAGGAGACATACATGCACTATACAGGGAGGATCTTCATTCCCTCGGATTTTGATCCCCCCATAGCTTCTCTTGGAACATTCCCATGATGAAAAAGCCTCGGGTCATGGCGGGTAGAGGGTATGTATCACCATTTGAGAGCCACCTTCTTCAGACCAGGCATGAAACGGGCAGTCAGGGAGCGATGCATGTCAAAGGAACAAGACTGAGATAATGAGAGTTTGAGGAAAGCTGTAGCCAATGCCAATCCCTGAGCAGATCTGGGAAGACATTTCGAAAGGTTTCATCATAGGATTGACAAAGTCATGAGGGAAATCTACTATCTTGGTGGTTGTCAACCGTCTATCAAAAAATTCACAGTTGATAGCATTGTCCCACCCATACATGGCAATGACAGTGGAGCACACATTTCAGGATACAGTGGGTTTAGGGTTTAGTTTAGGGTTAAGGGTTTTAGGGTTAAGGGTTTTAGGGTTTAGGGTTTTTAGGGTTTTTGGTTTAGGGTTTAGGGTTTAGAGTTTAGAGTTTTTAGGGTTTAGGGTTTAGGGTTTAGGGTTTAGGGTTTAGGGCTTTGGGTTTAGGGTTTAGGGCTTAGGGTTTAGGGTTTAGGGTTTAGGGTTTAGGGTTTAGGGTTTAGGGGTT
>JAANDH010001872.1:0-25869 GCA_011799765.1 Nymphaea thermarum | reverse complement strand
GGCGGCACTTCTTCTCTCCCTCTTTATATTTGTCACTTACGTGTAATAGTTGAGTTAAGTGATATTGATTTTCTCTCTCCTAGGGTTGCGGTTTGCCCCTAGGTTAGAGCTTCTCCGTGGTTTTTCACCTCTTCACGAGGTTTTCCACGTATATCGTGTGTTTCTTCTTCTCCCTTCGTGTGTGTTGCTTGTTTCTACAATATATATATATATATATATATATATATATATATATATATATATATATATATATATGGTTTTACTAGTGCATGTATATATAATATATATATATATGCTTACCCTGATGAGAAAGAATGATGGCCCATGGCGGCTTGGAAATGGTCCAGCACAAGCGTAGGATCAGAGGCATGGAAAGGGAAGGAGAGCGTCTCCTTCCAGGGCAATTTGGAAGCGAAACGGTGCGAATGACCATCGGAGAAGCCCCTCACCTTCTTCTTCTCGTGCTGCGGCTGCCTGAAAAACTCATCCATGTGATGAAGTGCCGCATATGTGAGCTCTGTGTCCACTCCATGGTTTATCACCTGGAAGAAACCGTGTTTCCGGCAAGCCGAGCTGACGAGTTCGGCAGCCAGCTGAGTCGAGGCCTCATTGCCTGCGAGGAAACCGGCGAGGTCGATCACCGGCTCGTTGAGCGGCTGGCCGGCTGCGAAGGCCGGCCGATCTCTTTCTGGCCATATGAAGGCTTCTGGCAGCTTTGCAAGAGAAATTGGAGCCATTGTTTGTGTTGTCCTTGGGGTGGGAGTGAAAGATATACAGGGTGCCTTATATAAGGGGCTTCATCTCATTACTGCCTTTCTTTTCTTATATAATGACATTCATGCCCTTGACATTTTGGGTATAAGTTGGAAAGCAATATTCTAATGTTTGAAGGAGTATGTTTTCTTGGTATACACTATATATATATATATATATATATATATATATATATATATATATATATATATATATATATATATATATATATATATATATATATATATATATATATATATATATATATATATATATATATGATTGAGATCCTCAAGAATCTGGAATCCAAGGATTTGAGGTCAGACCTACCGCCGGTTCTGGCCATCTCAAATTCTCATTTTTATGTAATGGGGAAATCTGATATATGTTTACTTTAAAAGATCTCACATAAAAAAGATTTTCGATCAGTTGATATTGGAGACTGTCAAACACAACCTATGCGATATACTTTTACAAGGTGAATAGTGGATCTAACTCATCAACGGGCTTTCCAAATTTTCAACAAGTGGACATCTTGTGTTGGCTAATCCTTGACAAGACAATCTTGTGTCTGCTTCATAATGCAGCAAATGGGCCAAGTTGTGAGAGTGGGATCAAGTGCCCTTTGCGAAATCGGCTCGCTTATCCACTTGGCCATGTATTTAAGTTGGACATAATACAGTCTTATCTGAACCTTTTGTTTAGAAATGAATTCTAGATTTTTCTTTTTTGGGAAGGTGGTTATATGCACAATCATGTACACATTAATAAAAATGTGCCTTGACACATGCCCTTAACAGTGGGTCAGGGGCGCCTAAAAGTGAGCAAAGATTTCACATGTCATGCACAAAAGCTGTCTACAGGCACACACCTAACCATCTTTCCGGTCTGTTCTTTGTATAATAGAAATTTACTTAGAATGTACTTAAAATGTACTTAAAAGAAAAAGATATGCACTTGGAAATAGCATGCTCAGTCTGTGGTTTGTGTTCAACTCATAGCAAACAGTTTTGAGAGCCTCCACACAAACCAATTTTCTCCCCAGCTGAGGACAAAATGGAAAAATGACTTTTTACTTTCATTTTATGCTTATGGGTAGGGCTGGGTCTCATTGTAATAAAATATGAATGAAAAATGTAATGTAATATATAAAAAAAAGTATAGTATTACTCAAGTCATAATATTTAATAACATATTATGAATAGGCACGTAACCAGCTTCGGCAAATGTGCACCCATGAGTATGGTGTCTCGTCAACTTGGCCATGATCACATGTCACAGCTCCAACCATACGGCCAGAGCCGCTCTGAGTGCACATTTTCGTATGTCTATCTGCACTCACTCGATCTAGAATCTGATAAGACTGAAGATTTGACTTGCTTAAAACTCCAGGATTCGGCAGCTTTGGATTAGGTTAGGAAATGTGTCTGATCCATAAAGATCGGTGAATATATCTATCTAGAGTTATGCTTGCATTTTGATCCGACTTTTGACATGGACTGGACTAACTTGATGATCCAAGTTTGATGTGGACTGGAGATACCCAAGCAATGTAGTTTATGGATCTGGGATTTCGGGTCATCTGAAGATGCCTGTGGTGGGCCAAGCTTGCTCCAGTTGCAGACTTTGTGGGTCCATAGCTACTGTGAGAAATAGGCGATGATGCAAGCAGATTCAGGGACATACCCGTCTTTTTAGAAAATATGTCACTTAGGTGTTTCTCCATTGGGCAGGAGTAGGACTAGTTGACAACATGTCACCCCTTTTCCTGACCTAAAATGACAAAATTACCCTTTGTGTATGTTGACTTGGACCCATGTAAGGTTGTAAATCTGGCTGCACATGAGCCGAGTCGAGCGAGCAAAGGTTGCTTAACTTAGTTAACTCATTTATGTTAACCTATCTTGTTCTTTTCTTTAACCCGTGACTTGTTTAACTCGTTTAACTAATTCAACTATGATGAACCAGTTTTGAGCAGTCAACCTGAATCGAGTTCTTATGATTTGAACTCGACTTGTTTAACATTTCAAGTATGAATTTCAAGTCAAGCTTGAGTCGAGTTTTTTGGACTGAGTTTTCAAGGGCTCGACTTGTTGTGCAGACAAATGGTTCATAATTGGTGTGATGTTCCAATGAAGGTTCACAGGGAGATAAGCTCTCTCTCTTTCTCTCTCTCTCTCTCTCTATATATATATATATATATATATATGATTTCTGGGACATCTCTCTTTAAGTTTTTGGTTGTCATGGATCTTAGCCACTTTACATTATTGGCGATATGTATCTCTGTGAGTTCGAGCTCAGAAACCTTAGGTGCGCACGGCACTTGAACCCAGTGCTCACTAAGCTGGCAAGCCAAGGACCCAGTGGCCAAGAAGCAGCCGTGTCGAGGGCTAGAAAGCAGGGGCTTTCTGGTATTGTTCTTTTGGTATGGAAAGGATCTTGCACAGGAGAGGGAGAAAAGATGCCCCACAGAAGAAAAGTTAAGAAACAACTTAATCCAATAAAAGCCACCACACTGGGAACAACAGAGCGAGTCAGGTTCACCATCCCTAGATCCCACTTGCACTTGCTCGTCCTCTCAACAACATCAAAATTAAGTTAAAACTCTCTCTCTCTCTCTCTCTTTCTATATATATATATATATAGATAGATAGATCAGGTGGCTGGTTTCCAGAATTTTCAGATATTTTCTGTGAATTAACTGTACTTCAATAGTCAACTGAGCGCAGCCCCACTCAGCCCAATCCCTTCTGGATGAACCTAGTAAGCGGGGGTGGAACCAGAAAATTTCAGTTAAGGGATACTAGTTATAAAAAAAAGTTAATTTTTTAAGGAGTACCAATATGTAAATGAATAAAATTTTCCTAAAATATTAATATGAAAATAGAAAAAAAAAAATTGTAGACCTATCTTGTCGATTACCCATAGGGCGCCAGTAGGGGGCCTAGTTTTATCCAATGCTGGTTTGACTTGCCTAAAATTTGGTGGTAGATGTTGTTATGCTTTTAATATTTAATTTTAATGAGTTGTTTATTATTGATATATTATAGATATTTGACGCTCAATCGAGAACATTCAACTATAAGGTAGAGAGATGAGTGATGTATTAGTTTATTTGATTTAGCAACGAATAATATTTTATTATGAGTTCCGAACTATAGATAATTAGATTTTGATGATTTCTTGTTTAAAGTATATTTTAAACCATTTGCATTCATTTATATGGTTAAATCTGCCAAAAACTACTGATCGAAAGTTGCCCGAAAGAAAGAGAGATCTTAAAACATGACAGCGTACGTACAATATGGCTTCATATTTTTTGATAAATCTAACACTGAAAGGTATATTACATTCCATCAAACCTGACAACATTGACAGCGAAATATTAGGTTCCAACATGTCGTTGTTAAATACATGATGACAGCTGCGTCTTCTTTGCACATTTATTGATCAAGAACAGTGAGCACTATATATAAGTTTAAAGGTATGCGCAGAGAATTGCTTGAGTTAATTATTTGTGTTTTTCAGCTTGTAATTCCAATGTAAGCATCAAACTTTTATTATTTAACAAAATCCAATTTCACTCCCATGTTCATCCAATTCCATACACAAATTTGAGCAGGCATAGGCTCCAAGGCAGTTGCAGAGTCAGAAATTTATGTCTAAGGGGCAATGTTACTTTAAATTTCAAATTTTAAGGGCCAGTCATATATATAAATAAAAGAGTGAAAATTAAATGAAGTTCATATGTATAATTAAAGCAATTTCTATAGACTGGTGTCTACTACTGCCTAGAGCAGCCACAAAGTGGCTCCGCCAATGTCTTAAGGGCCAGGGTACTAATCATCAAGTTACGCTAGGCAAGCAGCAAAATCTCTCATTCTAAGGGAGAGGAGGGCGGCGGCCACGGGAGGAGAAAACTCAAAAAAAATCAAATTTTCGTGATTTTTGCAATTATATATGTTCATACATTTTGCACCTATGTACACATGAACAGAATTAATTATGAAAAACGAAGCCATATCTGAGGACGTGTGTGTGTTTATATATATATATATATATATATATATATATATATATATATATATATATATATATATATATATATATGTCATGGGATTTTTTAATTCCAATGCTATAAACCCTCTTAATAAGTGCATTGGTGATGTTTTTGTTGGGCAGCATAGTGGAACGAGTGGAGGAGATGGTATTCAAGGTAAGAGCTGGGCCAATGTGGTTCACAGGAGCAAGGCAGAGGAGGAGGCCGATTGGCCAGCGGCCCCAGTGGTGAGGTCTGGGAATGTGGTTAACATCACCTTTCCCAGCGAAGTCTATTAGAAAATGGAACAAAGGTTCAACTTCTCAGCCATTGCAAGTTTGTACGGGTGGCGCCAAAATGTTGGTCTCGACTTCAAGCATATCTTTGAAGAGCTGAAAAGGATGTCGGTGTCAGTTGCCAACCCGAGATTCTCCATCATTGGCAATGACCGTTTTTTGGTGAGGGTTTCCTCAGAGGAAGAACTGCTGACAGTTCTGAGACGCCGAACATGGTCGATTGGTGGTCGGTTTTTTATTGCAAGCAGGTGGGAACCAGGAATGCCAATGAAAATCAATGAGGAGGAATCTGTGCCCATCTGGATTCATTTGCGGGCACTTCCTTCAGTTTTTTCGGCACATTACATTTATAGGTTTATTGCACAGGCCTTGGGAGGGTTTTTCGTGAGAGCTGACAGTTTCACCCTCTAGATGGAGAGGTTGGGATATACACGCATTTGCGTCGAGGTGCCTTCGAGTTTTCGACCGATTCCTAATATCTCCATCATTGTGGATGGGGTCTATAACCATACTCATGAAGTTTGGTATGAGAACTGTGTTCGTTATTGTCACAAGTGTGGGACAGCTTCCCACTTCTCCAACCAGTGTAAACTTCAAGGAGCTAGGAGTGAGGAGGAAATTAACAAGGATGAGTGGACCAAGGTCAAGATTTTAACCAGAAGTTGGACAGAAAATCGTCACAAACCTCTTAACTCAGTTGGGACAGAGGCCAATTGATTCTCAGTCCTCAATGGAGAGACTGAGAAGGAAAGGCAGCAGGATGTTAGATCCCTAGAACTTCATGATAGGGTTGAATGCGAAGGAGTCTGCAACCGATCCTCTAAGGGAGCACCAGAGAGGAGGCAAAGTAAGGTCAAAACCAAGGTCCATAACAGCAGTCGTGCTTCTACCAGTGCAGCCTCCAATCAGCGGGCAGGAGGTAATGCAACTAACCCAAACCCTTTTGCCAATTTAATGCATATTTGCCCGAACTGTAATTTAGAGAAGGATGGGCCTCCTGGATTCTTCTTGAACCTGAATGGGGAGAAAGATGCCAACCCCAACAAGTTGCCGGAGAAGAGGGTGACCCCGGTGCTCAAATTTTGAGTTGGATCCTTTATGCAATGAGAAGTTTGTCAATAGTAGGCAGGGCCCAAAAAAAGGTATCCAATACACGGGTAGGGGGGAGAAAGGGAGACCCCTCTCGAAGGCTACCAGCCTGATTGAGCTCCTTATGGCTCACTCACCTAGTTCCAAGAAGAGGAAGATGGTGGTCAGGACAGAGGGGAATGTTGCTCAATTGGAGAATATTGAGAAGGCCATTTCTGCTGAAGGGGAAGGATCCCAATGGGATAATATGGAGGCGTGCGAGTCTCATGGTAATAACCCCAAATTTTTCCCATGAAAGTACAGTACTGAAATATCCGAGGACTCGCTAGCAGGGGCGGAGTCAGGATTTTCTTCAGGGGCGGGCCGACAGTCCAGCCTCTAGATCCAGGTAGGGCCAAACTGAATTCGAATCCAAAAAATACATAGTGCAATTAAAATTTTTCTTTTTTTTCAATCCCTCCGCCCCTGCTCGCTAGGATCATATGGAGGCTCAAAAGGAGTTGAGAGATCTTATTTTTCAAGTGAGGCCTAAGATTGGGTTCTCATAAGTTGCATGCTACTATGAAAAACTTTACTGATTATGATTTTTTGTCGAATGATAATGTGCTTGTTGGTATGGGTAGAATTGTGTCATTTTGGAGGAAGAATGTTGTGCAGGTTCTTAGTTATATTGTGGACACATATTGGGTTGGTATGTGTTTGAAGGACCTTCGAGATGGCAGAGAAACTATTATCTTTGGTATCTACTTGCCTACTAGGCTTGTGAATAGGCTGGAAAGCCTTAATAGGCTTGAGGCAGTGGTTTCCAGGATCAATGGCCTATGTATGGTCATAGGGGACTTCAATGCGATGATGGGTAGCTGGAACAAAATGGGAGATCCTCTTGTAGCTAGATCTTTGTTGGTCTTCAATCATTTCATTGCCTCATGCTTGTTGTTTGAAGTGGAAGATCCCTCAAAGAAATTTACGTGGTCTAATCACAGAACGGGGCCACATACTGTGTTGTGTAAGCTTGACTGATGTTTTGTGAATGATAAGTGGGTTTCCAAGTTCAGTGGTAAGGGAACACTCAAGGTCTCTACTTCCTCCACTTCCGATCACAGTTTCTTAGTCTATCAGACATTCACGAATGGCATACTGAACAAGGGCCGTCGTCCCTTCAGGCTATTCAAGCCTTGGATCATGGATTCAGATGGGTTGGATATAGTCAAGAAGGAATGGGGCTGCAATGTTACTGGCTGCCCCATGATTAGACTCCTTAATAAGCTAGGGTTAGTTAAAGCTGCCTTCTTGAGATGGAATGTGGAGAAGTTTGGTCGGCTAGAGAGCAGGATTGAGAACCTCTGTCTTCGCCTAGACCAGAGTATGCTTCTTGTTGAACGTGGGGACTAGGGAGCTACTAAATAGGAGTATGAGGTTAGAGGTTTGCTCAATGAGGCCCTCCGTATGGAAGAAGTTATGTGGAAGCAAAGCTCTCAGGTTAGATGGCTCGCGAAGGGGGACAAAAACACATCTTTCTTTCATATCATGGCCAACTGTCGTAAGGCTAAGCGGTATAACAGGGTCATCAAAGTTGATGGGAAAACACATACAGAGGAGGCCAATATCTTGAAGGCTTGTACCTCTCATTTTCAGCAGCTTTTGGGGTCTAATGTAGCTTCTAGAGATCAGTTTGCAGGTATAGTAGATGGCGACATGGTTACCGATGAAGAGAACCAATGGATGTTACGACCAATCATGAGAGAGAAGATAGTTATGGCAGTCAAGAGTCTTGTCAGGGATAGTGTTGCTGGCCCAGATGGCTTCCCGAACTATTTCTACAAGGATTGTTGGAGTATCATAGGAAATGATGTGGTTGCAGTTGTGCAAGATTTCTTCCTGAAAGCTAAACTTGTTGGAAGTGTTAACCACACCATGTTTTGCTTGATAGCAAGGAAACCGAATGCCATCAAGGTTGAGGATTATAGGCTCACATCCTTATGCAACACCATTTATAAGATTATTGTTAAAATTCTTGTTATCAGGATGAGGGATGTAATCATGCGACTGGTTCAAAAGAACCAAGCCACTTTCTCTAAAGGGAGACAAATTCAAGACAACATTTTATGGGCGAATGAGATCGCCAATTCAAAAGATTTCTAGTCAAAAGGGGGTTGCTTTCTAAAGTTGGATCTCTCGAAGGCTTATGATAGAGTTTCTTGAAAATTTTTGCAAAATAGCATGCATGTGCTGGGATTTCACCCCAGATGGATGGAGTTAGTGATGAAATGTGTTACTTGAGTGTCATACGAGATGGTGATTAATGGTCGCTTGGGGCATAGGTTCACTGCTTCGAAAGGACTCAGACAGGGGGACCCAATGAACCCTTACCTTTTTATCCTTGTTATGGAAATCTTTAATCACTGTATTCAAGTGGAGGTCTGCAACAAGAACATCTGAGTTCCTAGGATCTGGAATGTTTCCCAATAGACAGGAGCGGTTATGTATGCAAACGATGTTCTCATGGTTTCTAAGGCTTCTATTAGCTCTTTTTGTGCCATTAAAGAGATGCTTCAACAATTTGAGAAGTTCGCTGGTATGAAAGTGAACAAAGAAAAATTTGTTGTCTTCCCGAACAAAACTTTGGATTGTAGGGTAGAGGATCTCAGCAACATCCTTCAATGGCCGATGGGCTCCCTTTCAGCTGAATATCTTGGAGTACCTTTTGTCTGTGGTAGACTGACTGAGGACATGTATTGTCCACTGCTTTCCAAAATGGAAAGTAAGTTGGCATGATGGAAAGCTCGCATTCTCTCTTTTATTGGCCGTATCATCCTTATTAAATATGTGTTGTCTACCCTCCCCCACTATTGGATGATGGACTTTCGTCTTCCTCGTAGAATTAATAAAAAACTTGAAAACATAGGCAAGAGATTCCTTTTGGAATGATGGTGAGTTTGCTCTGCATATCCTCCACATCAGCTGGGCTAGACTTTGTAACCCTTATGATCTTGGGGGCATTGGCCTCCACAAAATGGAGGACCTAAACCACGCGCTGTTGGCTAGCAGGTGTAGCAGACTCTTGATGGATGATGGCATCTGGGCCAAGGTGTACAAAGATAAGTACCTCCAAAAGAATAGCCTTTGGACCCTTAATGGTTCAATTAGAGGTAATTGGGGCTGGAAGGGGCTCATTTGGGGCTGGAGATTTATTCAGGATAAGACAAAGTAGAAGCTTGGGGATGGCAACCGCTGTCGTTGCTCGATCCTTGGTAGGGTAGCCCACTTATCCAACAGATTAGTGGGGACAGTTCTGTTAATATTGCTAGAGAACTCAATATCTCAGTTAAAAATAAGGTGCTCTTGAGCAGGGGGGGACACTAGTGATATTGAAGATGTGTGCATAGGCCTCATTGGCAACATAGACTCCATCCCTCTATCTAATGAAGCTGACCAGGTTATTTAGAGAGACAACCATCAAACTTGAACTGGAGTTGGAGACATTCTTGATTATACTAGGGGAGCCAGGGAGAGAGAGAGCTGGAGGAAATACATTTGGCAAAGAAAAGTTCCATCTAGTGCGTGCTGGTTCAGCTTCCTTGCAAGCGAGGGCAGATTACCCACTTTAGACAGAATCAAGAAGCTAGGTTTTCAACTTGCTAACTGTTCTCTTTTTTGCAGGAAAGCTGAAGAAACTAAGGAACATGTTATACTCCACTGCGAGGTAGCCAGAGAAATTTGGGAATGGATCTTGGCCAAGTTCGGCATCATCTATTCACCCACTTGCAATTTTCAGTTTGAAATCCAACATTGGATGCATAAGAAGGTGCAAGACGGGTGGCTAAGGGTTTGTTGGAGAATCACATTCCCTATTGTTTGCTGGCAAATCTGGTGGGCTAACGCATGAAGACAAACCAAGTGCAGCTATCAATTTTAAAGAAGATATATGGTCGACATGTGTGGCCACTTTCTTGGGTATCAAATGGACCAAAGAAACGGAAGACATTGTCCGTACCTGGGCCATTTCCAATCTTATGTGTTCTGCCAAGTGCAAAGAACCTTCTAATATGCTTTTCTTTGAGGTTACACATGTCAAAATCACTGGGAAGTTGAGGGTTGCTGGAAACTTCTATTTCAGAGATGGAGTGAATGGTATGGCTATATTGTTGAGGCCCAGGACCCTGGTGAGCTGGAGGTGATAGAAAAGTTGTTTAGGTATCACAAGGACTACAGCGGTTGTGTTACTATTTGCACTAGGATCGAAGCCCTTGTCTGGACGATACGGCAACACTATGACGGTAGTAGAATATGGTCGAAGTTCCACATGCTTGTCAAAGATTTCTACTACAATGTCAAGATTGAAAGGGATCATCCTACAGCTGATTTTGGATCCTTCATTACCTCCCACGTCAAGGAGTGGAGGGATGTCTTTTTGTGTGCAGGCTAACTTTCACTGACCTTTAGTTTTTCTCCTGTATCTAGTGTTATGCGAATTGTTTTTCGGAAGAGTTGAGTCAGCCTTTGGGTATACTGTGTATGAAGGATAGTAGTTTTCTGTTCTGTTGTTACCTTCCCTTCTTTTATAGCTCATTTTGTTTAATAAAGTTAGGGGGCCGCATCCCCCAGCAAGCTGTTACTGCAAACATCAAAACTAAAACTAAAACCAGTACCCCTCTCTCTCGCTTGCGACAAGGCGGCTCTCCAGAAATTTTAAATACCTTTGAAAAGCTTTCCCAAGATTTTGGTAATAAATGATCTTAATTTCAAGTTTCAATGTTTATTTGTTAAGTTGTTTTTATGCTTATATGTATGCATTGGGTGAGACATCCAGATGGATAGATGGTTGGATGATTTGTGTGTGTGTGTGTGTGTGTGTGTGTGTATAGAGGGAGAGAGAGAATGCTGGCTTAATTTATTGAACAAAATTAGCGATTGATCGAAGAACAATACATTTGAAAGATCAAAGTTGGATTACAAATAGAAAAAATAGTGCTGAATTTTGTCATGGTTCAATAAATTCATCTACTTTGTTAGTGCGAGTAATGCTATAGCAGATGGAAGAATGAAGTGTCATTGCATGAAATGCAACAATTTGAGGCCTCAATCTGTGGAAGAAGCACTCGATCATATCAATAATGTTGAAGTTGAAAACATGGAAGAGGTTGTTTCAGATGTTTTTGGCCAATATGAACATGCAGCTTCTTCTAAGAGTTTTACTAGTCGTCCTAATGAAGATGGGTTAAATGAGGGCTTGTTTGAAAAATTAAGCAAATATGTCAAAAACAACTCCATCTAAGGTATGTTTGATTTTCAAAACTGATTTGCTTGTTTTGCATGAAGTAACAACTACTTTCACATGCTCTACAAAAGATGAGGCAAGTCTGATAGCCTAACCCAAAAGTTATCTTCAATTTCTAGAGAGTCTCCTGGCCTCTAACGTCTAGCCACAAGAATACTTTCTCCCAGTTTCTAGTATCCTTTTTTTAGCACAGTTAACAATTTTGCTTCACTATCTATGAGAACAAGAAATATGTCTCTTCGAAAGAACGAATGTCTTGGGTTTCTTATATTCTTCCACAGACTGCATAAACTACTCTCTATATAATTGCAAGTGGGTGAATAGATGATGCCGAACTTGGCCAAGATCCATTCCCAAATTTCTCTGGCTACCTCACAATGGAGTATAACATGTTCATTAGTTTCTTCAGCTTTCCTGCAAAAAAGACAACAGTTAGCAAGTTCAAAACCTAGCTTCTTGATTCTGTCTAAAGTGGGTAATCTGCCCTCGCTTGCAAGGAAGCTGAACCAAGTCCCAAGTTTATTGTTAAACTTGGTAGTCAAATCCTGGAGGTTGACTCATGCAAACTTCTTTCTTTAGAGTCCCATGGAGAAAATCATTGTTAACATCCAGTTGATAGACTTTCCATCTGCGACTAGTGGAAATAGAGAGAACAAGGCGAACGGTAGTAGGATTCACCATTGGACTGAAAGTATCAAAGTAATCTA
The DNA here is from genome assembly GCA_011799765.1 of Nymphaea thermarum. Classification (NCBI taxonomy): domain Eukaryota; kingdom Viridiplantae; phylum Streptophyta; class Magnoliopsida; order Nymphaeales; family Nymphaeaceae; genus Nymphaea; species Nymphaea thermarum. Next base: position 13,704 of record JAANDH010001872.1, on the reverse strand, counting down.
TCCCTTCATATTGGCTATATCCTTTAGCCACGAGTTGTGCTTTGAACTGTGCCACAAACTCATTTGCATGTCTCTTGACTTTGTAGATCCATCGACAATCCACTACATTGTACTAAGGCATACAAGGAACCAAGTCCCAAGTTTATTGTTGTGAAGTGCTTCAATTTTTCTGGACATAGCTATATTCCATCGATCTTCTTTTAGGGCTTCTTGCATGTCAACTGGTTCAGTTTCGGTGTCTATTGGTTCAGTCTTACTAAGATAGGTAAAACTTTTTGGTCTGCGGGTTCCAACATGAGAATGAGTAGTGATAGGGTGGTTTCTAACACGAGTGAAATTTTCAAAGTTTAAGGAAATTGGGTTAGGTTCGCCATGGTTGAAAAGTTGGGAATTTCCGTGCTAGGTTGTTGAGAGATATGGCTGGTTGTGGGGATGATTGAAGACTCACTTGGGTTTGCTAAATTGATAATTTGGGAATTGGTAGTCGACTAAGAGTTGTCTTTAGCTAGCAAATAGATGATTTCTTGGGCAGTAGCAAGTGGTCGTGTCCTAGAGTACAGAAAAGTGTTCTCATCAAATATGACATGTCTTGAAACAGTGACATTTTTGTTCAAGGGATTGTAACATATATAGTCTTTAAAACATTTTGGGAAGCCAAGAAAGACACATGCATGGGACTTTGGGGCAAGTTTAAATTTATTTTTAGGACTTCCTAATGGATGTACGGTGCATCCAAACACTTTGAGATTCTCTAGTTGAGGCTTTAGTACGGAGAATTTTTTCATATGGAGTTAATTCTTGTGCATCAATCAGTAACTTGTAACTGTCATTTTAAAGGGGTCAGTCCAAAAAGAAGCTGGCATACAAGCATTAATAAGCATAGTAAGTCTCATTCCAATAGTATGACGATGCTTCTGTTTCGCTGTACCATTTTGTTGTGGTGTATAGGGACACAAGAGTCTTCATTAAATGCCTTGAGAAGCAAGATACATTTAAAATTCTGCACTCATAAACTTGCCTCCACAATCACTAGAAAAGATTTTAATCTTGTACTCAAGTTGTTTTTCTATGATCCTATGAAAATTCTGAAAACTAGAGAACGTTTCAGACTTCTTTGCTAACTTAAAAATCCAGGTAAATCTGAAAAAAAACATCTACTATCACCAAATAATATTTATATCCATCTCTAGAGATACACGATGAAGGTCCCCATAAATATGTGTGTAGTAACTCTAATAGAGAAGATGTTTTTAACTCATTGAAACAAAAGGCAACCGGTTTATCTTAGCTAATGCACAAACTAAACAAAAATGATCTTTAGGCATTTTGAACCAGCAGCAATATACTTGGATAAAGTCATGCTATTTGATAAATAATTATTCACATGTCCCAAATGTTCATGCCAAAGCTTAAAAGCATCTCTAGGAATTTGATCAATATTATTGGAAAGGGAAAGATAAGATTTGCTCATTTGCAATTTATTTTCAGTAGGCAATTTACTTTCAGCAGGTGAGCAGATTGTTGTATTGCCCTTACTAGTTCTTGTCCATGTATATAGTCCATCCTTAACTCGTCCTTGGCGTATTATCTACCCCGTCTGTATTTTCTTAACAGAAAAATCATGAGTAAATTCCATTTTGCAATCATTATCTCTAGTAAACTTAGCAACAGAAAGTATATTCTTATGAATCATAAGGACATGAAAAACATTCTTCAACAAAAATCTATTATTCTTGGATGATGAAGACATGTTACCTATGTTTTTAGTGGACAAAGTTTCCTCACTGCCAACAATAACAAAGTTCTTTCCTTGATAAGAGGATTTGCCTTCCATGGATTGATCACTATTTGTCACATGATGTGATTTACCCGTATCTGGGTACCATTCTTGGTTGTTATCCACCGTGTTAGAGAAAGGAGTAATGATCTTCTATTGAGAGCCATGTTCAAAAAGGCCTTCGGGATGTCATAGCACTGGTGAGCATTGTGACCCTTACAACCACAATATTGGCAAGTAACTCCAGCAAACGTTTTGTAGTTGGAGAAATTCCTGCAGCCTCCATTATTCCGACGGCCTCTATTATTCCCCCGGCCTCCATTGTATGAGCCGTAATTGCTACTACCACCTCCATTTTGATCTCCTCTCTCTCTAGCATAAGAATTCCCACGACTGCCAGCACATTGACCAACCATGGCAACTGTATTGGTTACTTGGGAAATATCAAGAGGAGGCAAGAGAATTTGTGGACAATTTTCTTGAGAAATGAGAATATCAAAAATTTCAGAGAAACTCGTTGATAAAGGCCTCATATTCAATGGATAATCCATTAAGGATGTAAGAACCACGTCAGTATCCAAGGCCTTATGATTACAGCAACTAATGAGTCATATAAAAATTTAACATGGTTTAAATAATCAGCCATCATCATATCTCCTTTCTTCACATTCTGTAAATCCCTTTTTAACTGAATGATTTGCAAGTTAGATTGAGGGGCAACTGTTGTTCTAAAGCACACCAAGCCTAACAAGCAGTGGAATATGAAATTAATTGTGGTATAATATGTTCGGACATCATAACCTTAATCCAAATTAAGGCTAATTGGTTTGCCCATTCCCATGCTTCAAAATCAGGATTTACTCTGGTTTGATTAGTATCAAGATGTTCAGGAGGAGCATTAATGGTGCCATAACATACCTCAGCAGCCCTTGACTCTTCATGACACTGGTGACTTGAGAGCACCATAGCAGATAGTTTGTCTGATCTAACTTGATAGACACCAAACTAGAAAATGTGTTCCACTGAGTAGATAAAGGTGCAATAGGGCTGAGATTGAACATTGTTGATGATGACAAGTTGGGTGCTGCCATGGGACAAACTGGAAGGGATCAGAGATGGCTCTGATACCATGAAAAGAGACAAGAGAAATAGATTTTAACGTGGTTCCGCCCTTGGTGCTAGCCTACATCCACAATGAAGACTTGCTCTCTCAAACTCTCTCACACGGTGAGAGAGAGAGAGCTTTCTTTGTTTAATAGAGGGTGGTTACAAATCAGATCTATAAATTTCGGATCTTGCTTAATATAACAGCAGTTACAGTTTTGGTATTGATCATTATCCACTATCTTAAGAAGGCCCCGATCTTTACGATTTGGTTTTATCTCTTTCTCAACACCATCTTCCACAAGAATACCAGCCTCCATGCTTGTCCTAGACCTCTATGTTGGAGGCTTATGGTAACGAAGAGCAATCACAAATCATAAACATTAGGATTTCTCAACCCTTAGCTTCCACCCTTAAGGCCTGAAATCTTCACCTGAGACGAGTCCATCTCAACTTTTACCTTGCCCTTGGACGACCCACATCATATAACGGCAACAATTGCAAAATGACACACAGCAATTATTCCCATTATCAAGAAACAAGCCCACCTAATCAAAAAAGAAAAGCGAACTTGGCCCTAGTTCATTCACTAGTAGATAAGCACATCAGCCAATGGCTTAGTAAAGTTTGAGTTGATAAAGATGCTGAAAGAAAAAGTTTTGCCTGCCTTATAGAGCTTTTGCAAGGGAATATATGGTGTCAAAGTACATGGTCAAAAGGAGCGGAGCCAGGGTAGGGCCCACAACGGCCCAGTCCCACCTCAAGAAAAAATTACATGTAAATTTAAAAAAAAAAAAAACTTGTCCTACATAAAAAATTTGAAAAATGGTATTTCAGCCCATATCAAAATTTTAAAATTTTAATTCTTCTCCTCCCCCTCCCCCCCATCATGAAAAATTTCTAGCTCCGCTTCAAGTCAAAATGGTAGGGTCATTGATATTAGGAAGAGTATTGTTCTGCTTCCGACCTCGTATTTCCCCTCAAATACTCCCTGCAGTGATGTCATGTCTCATTGCTACAGTAAACCTTCAAGATCAACAGAAACAGAAAATTCTGCTTTTGTTTGTCAATAATGTGCATCATAACAGATTAAAGACACCAATTTACACAGCTTTTTGAAGAGATCTAGACACAAAACCATGNGAGATGGTCTGCTTTTGCTTTTTCTTTTTCAAGATCTAAAAGGATAAGCTGTAAGCTTTGTCTTCATATGATTTGATAGCAAGCGCCAAGGGCTCTAGTGCAGCCTACCAAACCCGTAAAAGGAAAAAAAAAAACTTTATCTAATAAGTATCTCATTCAACTGCCTTTTAAGAAGATTTTTTGTGGAAAGCCAAATCATTTTTGTTAAAAAGGGAAAAAATGAACATGATCATCATCTAACTGGGTTATATATATCACATTGATGAAAGTATTAGTAATTTTCCCAAGAACATTTATAAAAGCTCTTAAGATCAACTAATTTGTCTATGCCAAATATGTGGCATTGAGTTTTATGGGAGCCCTATATGCCTATTTTGATGCCTTCCATCTATCTCTGGCTTGATAGAAATCAACAAAGGTAATGATTTTTTCAACCATACAAGTATAACTAGAAAAGAGAGAGGTGGAGACAGAGAGAGAGACAGAGACGGCGAGAGATGATGTTTCCATATGAACAGGTATTCACTGACGTGTGGAAAAAGTGGTATCACTAAGCATATATCTTCACTAACAGTCCGTCTGAACGTCAATGAAGGTCAATCATTACTTACGTGTAGTGGATTTCTGTCATTGAAACTTCTTTTCTTTGTAGTGTTCATATCAAAAAAGCTATAGCAATAAAATTGCTTACCAGTATAGGCCTATTCCTGTGAAAACCTTCAATGAGAATGTTAGTGAAGGTCCTTCATCATTGACAGGATATTTGCCAAACATCAGTAAAGGTGTGAGCCAGTGCCGACGAGCATGGATCCATGTTATTGAAAGTTCAATATTGTTAGTTTTGTGTTTATGTAGAAGTGAATAGATAGTCTACAGTGTGAGGCTATTCACCGTTATAGGTCTGTGGCAATGAAGTCTGTCAACGACATAAGTGTTGATAAAAGACAATCAGTACTGCTGTTGCCGTGAAATGTCAGTAAATGCATATAGAAAAATTGAAGTTTTTAATAACGGTTTTTGAGAACATCACTAAAGGTCTTCAATTATCAGTGGCATTTTCCAAAAAAAAAAGTCGGTAAAAATTTTATCTTTCTTTTGTTCTCAGTAACAACTTTTTGAAAAAAATCGATACAAATGATGACCTTCATTGGCATTGCCCGTAAACATTAGTAAAAATTTCAAGTTTTGATTTCTTGAATTTTTTATTTTAAAACTATAGTCATTAGTGACGCAATACTTCGCTTTAAGAAATGTTTGTCCTCGGTGTGGTGCTCTTGAGGAATATACTTTGCATGTCCTCTGAAATTGTAGTTCTTCTCAAGCTATATGGGTCGCCTATCTTCATGGGGCTAAATTGTTAGAGTTTAATACCACTACTTTGGAGGTTTGGCTGAGGAATAATATTTCTAGGCATCGCTTTTTGGTTAACAATATGATTCTTTGGTCTATTTTCTTTTGCTTCGCTTGTTGGCATATTTGGCGGTGGCGAAATTGAGTTGTATTTGAAGAAGGATTTTTCTAGCCTAATGATGTTTTATTCCACATAGCTGCTTCTATTGGAGAGTTCAGAAACTATATGGCCCAAATTCGATTACCCCAATGAAAAGTTCAAACCTTTATTGCGTGGATGTCACCTCCCTTGGGTTTTGTTAAGTTGAATGTTGATGCGGCTGCTAGAACAAATCCAGGAGACTTAGCGGATGGTGGTATATTTCGCAATGATAATGGGAATGGTTATTTGGCTTCATTTTTCATATGGGTTATGGTCATAAAACTAAGGCTGAACTTATTTCTATTCTTTATGGTATGAAATTAGCTTGGAAACGTGGCTTTCGTAAAGTTATTGTTGAATCAGATTCCTTGTTAGTTTTGAATAAGGTTCTAAAAGAAGTGCAGTCTCGTGACCTTTTATTCCAGATAGTGAAGCAGTGTCTAGAATTGTGAGACGAGATTGGGAGTGTGTCTTATGTCATACGTACAGAGAAGCTAATATGTGTGCGGATTTTCTTGCCTCATAGGTCTTTCAATGATCCTTTGGATATGACCATTCAAACCGTCCACCTGGTCATTTGCATCGGTTGATTAAGGTGGATCTAATTGGTGTAGTTCGACCTCATGCTGTAATTAGTTAATGTGGTTCTAAACCGCTCCTATGTACCCAAAAAAAAAAAACATTTGCATCAGTAAATATCTGGCTGCCTTGTAAAAGTTTATATACCCTTGTCCTTTTTTGTAATTTCTCTTCTTCATTTCTTCCTTCCTACCTACTCAAATGCATGCTCCTCTCTCTCTCTCTCTCTCTCTCTCTCTCTCTCTCTCTCTCTCTCCTTATATGTATTTATATGCCTATCCTTTTATTTTTATCTGCCTTTTAGATTATATTGCAAAAAAAGGATGCCTTTTGCCATTTTAACTATTGATATTAAAATTTATGGTGAGTTCCTTTTATATTTTCTTTTGTCTTCTTTTTTTTATTTTCTCATTATTTTTGTTATTAATGTCATTTAATATTTTTTTAATTTTTTTGTGTTGTTTGTTAAGCTAGCAGCTAAGTATCCGAAGATCTAAAACCTCTCTCTATGAGAAATTAGAAGAATAGCTGTGTGAGCTCCTTTTTGAAAATACGGGAGACCTATAGCAAGGAACATGTTCACTGGTATATGTCTATCATTGTTAATGTGACATAATCAATGTAATTTAATATTTTTTTATTGATAAAACCATCGCATCAGTAAAGTTGTTACAACATTAGTGATGCAATTTTCATGTTAGTAAAAGGAACAAAAGTAAAAATGTCAAAGTCGAGTTTCACTGACATTTACTCTTTGGCATCAATAAAAAATGTTCAGTGATCTAGTGTGGAAACATCAATGAACGTATTAATGACACTACTTTTGCTGACATTCATGATAAAATGTTTGTTGATATTTTGCTTATTTGCATTTATGTTTCTCTCATGTCGATAAAACCCTCTTTTTGGTCGCAGAGAGCGAGAGAAAAAGAGAGAGCGCGAGAGGGGGGGGCTATGTACCAAACAATTTATATTCCTACTCAAAGTGGATCGCTTTAACAAGCCCATTACAACTAAACCTGAGGCATAGAATGTTTATATTGTTTCTACACTATTAGTCATGCATGCCTTAGTTTTAACTTTTAAGTAATTCATTTTATCATCAATTATGGTGTTCTATGCATTTTTTGCTTGCCTAAGCATGACAATTGTGAACATATCTTTTGTACTAAATTCATTATACACAAGTACAGCTACAATTCGATTACTGCCATGAGTTGTAAACTATGCAAGTCCCCGAGAGGGTTCGCGTAACAGCTTGAGGTGAGGGCTGGTAAGCGGCAGTCTTTATTTCGAGTCTTGGAGGTGCCAACCTCCTGTGTTGCAAAAGAATTGTATTCACTGATTGCATAAGTTGAAGCACAGTGAGTGTCATAACTCAAGGCACTAAAAGCGAATTTGGTGGAAGATTCAGTTCTCTGTCAGGCATAGGTCTTTGCCACTCACTCCGCAGTCATAAACTGTGCAATCCCTCGTCACATGCAAGGCCTGCTTGTCAATTACGAAAGTCAGTTTCAAACATTTTTAATGGGAAAGGTTTTTGAATGCTGCATCCGATCCCAAACACACTGCAAGTCCTTGAATTCGGCATAGTGACCTCAACATGGTGACACAAATCTTCTTTGGTTTGGGTATAATTGAAATTATCATTTCGCTGGAGAATAGCCTTATCACTAGACACAAATCTGAAGCCTTTCTAACGTTGGCTTCATTGTCAACTTGGATGAGCTAGAGCCTTGATCAGCTATGGCTCCACCACATATATATAGCAAGTGGCAAGCAATTATTGATCATAAAGCTAAGACGCCTGATCCTTGGATTTTCCGCTCCGATAAGATAAAGAGAGTTCTTATGATGATGACATACTTTGTAAAAAATATCCTTTAAGAGATTTTAAGAGCTTAACTCAAGACCTTCTCACAAATGAAGTGATGAAAATGTGCAGATGGGAGAAGGGTAGGGATTCGATTTTCAGCGTACTCCTGCTCACCCGGAAGTGATGAAAATGTCCTTAAACCTCTTATGATCTGACACGGAATTAATGTTCGTACATAGGGCGGAAATCTTGTCACCAAATTGATCTAATACGAGCCTTTAATTTTTAAGTGACCCCTAATATAATTTAGGTCCACGATTTTAAAATTATGTTTGAATCTCTATTACAGTAGAGGCTATTGCACAGTATTCAGCTTCGGTGCCAGAATAAGCTACAGTTGGCTGTTCATTTAGTTGCTTAACCAACCTGTCGGCAAGGAAGGATGCATATAGATCCAACTGGTTGTAACTAAGAGTGGAATGTCCTTAAGCTTATTATGAATTGACACGCGACTAATGCTCATACTTAGGGCAGAAATCTTGTCACCAAATTGATCTAATATGAGCCTTTAATTTCAAAATGGGCCCCAATATAATTAAGGTCCACGAGTATAAAATTATGTTTGAATCTCTATTATGGTAGAGGCTATTGCACAGTATTCAGCTTCGGTGCCAGAATAAGCTACAGTCAGCTGTTCATTTGGTGCTCCAATAAACACAGTTGCTTAACCAAACTGTCGGCAAGGAAGGATGCATATAGATCCAACTGGTTGTAACTACGAGTGGAATGTTGCCAATAGCACATACGCCTTTTCACAGAAAGAAATGTACACTTGAGAAGTTGAAAATGACATTTCATAGAGAGACTCATGCGTTGGCAAAAGATCATTTACAGTATCTGAAAGATTAGATTGACTAAAAGTTGGCATCTTTAATTCCAGAAAATGCTCTGATACAATGTGACATTGAAAGAGGCTGCTCAATTGATCAGGTTTTTCTTTCTCAAAAACCCTCATTTTTTAGCTTCAAGGCTTCGTGGGTATAGTTTTTTTTTTTCATCTATCGACAAAAAGAGAGAAGAGAGAGAGAGAACAGGAAGGGGGAACAAGAACCGGTCCACTTGGCCTCATAATGACAACCCTTATCTCAAGATCAATACTATTCTTCAATACCATCAGGATAACACTTTCAAGAATCAAATTGAAGACATGGTTGTAATATGTCACCCAACCCAACTTGTTGCACTACTCATCAATCACATAGCTATATAATGATGAGAGTTTTGGATGAGGCCCCAGTTTTGGAAGTAGCGAAAGTTATGCGAACTTCCTACTGTTTTTCCTTGTTTGTTTTGGTTTACCAGTATTCATTATTTCTTATTCTTTTGAGATTTTGTGTGCCATAGATTTTGTTTGGTTTAAAAGAATTAAGTAGGAGGCCTGACTTCCAGCAGAGTGGCTTCAGAACAAGTTCATACCGCAGCATTGCTAGCTAATAATTGAGATCTTCGTGCCGCAGCACTGCATAACAAGTGCCATCTTTGACACATGTTTGGCGATGTCTCTTTTCTCTTTTCACACAAATACATACACATATGTTTGGGAGAGTTGAAATCTGTCCGGACGGTCCTGAATTGTTAAATATTAAAAATCTATCACGAAAATTACTGTCATAGGAGCCTTACCATGGTGCAGGAACAGTTCAAAGTATTTTAGCAATGGTGATTTCAGTAATGCAATTTAATTTTTAACCATATAGCAACATCACATATGGTATAAAGCATATTTGAACTCTTGCACATGTGTGTGTGAGAGAGGGAGAGATAGAGATGGCTAAAATTTAATAATGTCTGTCACTAAATGCTAAACATCCGATAGAAATACTATAAACATTTAAACATGGTTGGCAAACTGGTGACTCGGACTCGGATTGGTTAAAAACTGGATCATCGAATCAAAAGATTAATTCAATGATTTGGCTGGATTAGATCATAAACCTTCATAGTGTATATTTTATATAAATAGATGAAGAAGGTAAGTCTGTCGGGAACACTGACTTATGATGCATTAAGTAGATGATTCTAACCAACTAAAGCATCTCGCAACTTGGCTCGATGAGTTTGCTAACCATGCCTTTGATATTGCACCATATGGGTCGTTAATGCCCAAATTTTCTGCAAAAAATTTTTAGTCATCCAATAAAAAAAACCTTATTTAAGTAAGAAAATGACTAACTTAATGTTTCTCATCAAATCACTCTTAAGATCATATCTATAAGGTTAGATTGGAAAAAAGAAATATTTTAACAATCAATTTTAATAGGTCTAGTTTTTACCTAAGTGGTCTGATTTTTACCAACTTTCATACATATATATACATATGTGTGTGTGTGTGTGTGACGACAACAATTGAACAATATAGCAGAGGTCGGCCTATTAAAACAAACTGTTAGAAGTCAAAATATTGCTCCATCAAAGATCAACAAATTGACGAGCTTAAGTTCCTGAGCCGTTTGGAATAATAAATAATAAGCAGAAGAGGGCATAAGAAAGAAGGGGCGCAATACATCCAAATTCAATTATTTTGCAAAAGGAATTGATCCACTTGGTTCTTCATGACCTGGATATGCAGTATGTTCTGTATATGAGAAGACAAATTACTCAGCAATAACTAGGTTGCCTTTCGGTCTAACTTGGATCCTCTTGGAGTGCAAAATGATCAATTATCCTTGCTCGTTTGACCCATATGGTCTAATATTTTTCCATATTCTGGTTGATCCATTAATATGTGTCCTTTTAACTTGGAAACTAAAGTTGGCTAGGTTGACATGTATATATATATATATATAATTTCATTGAATTCAGAATTTTGCTAGAAAGATTGGAGAATACCCTCGGATGAAAATGGTCCAACCAGAAGAAACAACTCGTGATGGCTCTAGTGCTCTTGTTTTCTAATTACATGAGTTTAGTCTGTGCATTGTTCTGACGGATGCTAGCTGACCGGGTTGGGATAGTGGCAGCTGGTAGGTGACTGACTGTTGGTTCAAGGAACCATGGGTACTGTAACTGTAACACCCCATAAGTTTAGTCCCGTATCGAAGATTGAGAGGAATCTTCAAGGGTTTATAAAGAGGGGTCATTGATGAGAAGATTGTCCTGGTTCCTAGCCTTTTTAGGGTTGGAGCCGAAACTGTTAGGGGGTGGGTTGGGATCCGCCAGATCAGGGGCCCACACTAGACTGTAACAGCCTGGCTGGCGTATCTCAATTTACCATCTAACAGTTACCAACCAAAAAAATGTTAAGAAATAAGACAAACAATTATATAAAGAACCTTTATTAAGTCTTTGAAAATCTCTCACAATCTTCAATATGTAACTAAACTCTGAAAATAGTGCATTATAATCCACGCCCTTAAGCCAGACGCATCTGATACCATTAACAATCTGGCAACCTAACAGTGGCAAAAACTCTACCAGAGAGGTGAAGCCTGGGATTTCAGTATTCGCTGGCGAGCGAGGTGGAGCCAGGGGGCGGCAGGGGCAAAAATAAATAAATAAATACTTGCATGTAAATTTTTTAAAAAATTTATTTATTTTATATCAAAATTTTGAAAAATTATATTTCGGTTCATGTTAAAATTTTGAAACTATAATTTGGCCCTTCTCATGAAAAAATTCTGACTCGTCTCTATTGGCAGCCATAGAAAGCCGAAACCAATGTTCGCCATTACCCTGACCATGCGGCAGCAATAATACTTGCTGCCATTTGGAGGCCCACACCATTGATCGAGGAAAAGATGGAGGATTCACACAGTGATGCACGTACTTCCTTACCTTAAACCTACTTCAGATCCATTCCTAGACCCGAGCCAAACCTATAATTTTTACTCAAATCCAAATTTAAATCCACTTCTAAAATATGCAAACGTGGATGAGATCTTCAATCCCAGTTTTGAACCATGTTCATACTCAAATTTAACCCCATTTCCAAACCTAAACTCATACCTAAACCAGTATTTAAGCATAGATCCAAATCCAGATTTGAATTAGATGACCACAGTCCAATTACATCTTCTTACAAGCACGCCTATGGAGCTAAGAGATTTGAATAGTCGAGGACACCTCTTTTCTAACCCGGGAAGAATGACCTGGATATTTGACCGAACCGTTCCGAAAAAATTAGATATAAAAAAAAATAAGTATCCGATTAACAAATTGGATCATATTTGGATTGGATCAGATCAGATTTAGTTTTAAATAAATATCATATATCCAATGCTTTTGTATTTTGAAAATCGGTCAAATTCGGTTCAAATTTTGGATATGAACTTGGATGTGAACGTAAAAGTTGGATTCGGATCGGATTCAAATTGTGAGATCAGATTTCTGATTCGGAATGAGTTTTCTTTGTTCGTATTCGAATTCTAATATATAAATAACTGAAAATGGATATGGTTAAGGGTATAATTGATTCCAAACTGATCCCTTGACATCTCTATACTCACAATTCATTAATGATTACAAGTTGAGCACATGCAAATGGTAGCGTGTCCAAAATGCTTGGACGATTTGCAACACTCCACATGCTATTGTCTGTTAATTTGCTTACATAAGTCTAAATAACACTAATAATAATAATAAATAAAGAATAAAATAAACGAAGAGCAATTTACTTTTCTAGATAAAATTATTTTTTGCAACTCCTTGTCTTGTCTCCATCTTATTGATCAGTATCTAAGTTTTTTACTTTACATTTTTGTGTTTTTACTTCTCCTTGACACACACAATCACCAAATTAAATAGACACTTTAATTTCCCGTTCCCATATCGAACATCTCTAATTTCCAAACTGTTAAAAATTATGTGCTATTATTATTGGAGTGGTACTTTACGTCATTGCACTAGCTAGTACTGCCATTATATGGAGATGAGGTTGTTTCTTATCAGGGCAAGCATGTTCCTACGCTTTTCCATATGGATATTTTGGTAATTTTTTGGGAGAAAATTTTTTAAATTCCGCTTTTAGCAAAAATAGTGTAATTATTTGCCAACGATAACACACACCTTTTGTCCCATAACATAGAATGTACTCCGCTCTTTAAGGCCCGTTTGGTTTTAAAAAGCATACAAAATCCAACCTATACGGTATCCAAATTTAGCTCGATGACATTTCAGCGCCATCTTTTTCTGTTTCAAAGGCAGTCCACTTCAAAGGAGTATGAGGTTCAAATTTCGCGGTCGATGCCAGCTCCATCAACCCACCCTGCAAAAAAAAACCCTTTTGTGCATTAAGAGAGGAGACAATGTTTGTCTTTCTATGGGGTCATGACAATAATGACATTTAGAAAGAATAGAGAGGCCTTCAAGGCTCTTTTGGATTTAGAAAGAATAGAGACATTCAAGGCTCTTTTTTTAGTAGTCCATTGTTATGCTCACCCGAGGAGAGAGAGAGAGAGAGAGAGGTTATATAATTGAAGAGAAATTTTCTCACTTCAACATACACATACAGCAGCATGTTGAGGTGAAATAAGGTAGAAAATAGTTAACACGAATTATATTTTTTAGTGAAAGGACTTAATTCAGGGCACGTCCATGAGCTGAAAGCGTCAAGGGTGTTCATGTCCGCTCTATAATGCTTCTGAGTGAAGTCGAAGAGGGCTGCCCAGGTGAAGTCCGGGTACGCCCTCCTCCAGCCGTCCCGGCGCAGCAGCTCCTCCGGCGGCCTCACCGTCTTCTCCTTGTTGGGGCAGAGGAAGAAAGCCAACGACCTCCTCTCGCTCTCCTTCTTCACCA